>BJCM01168374.1:0-16592 GCA_018326385.1 Flaveria bidentis | reverse complement strand
TATCAAACAATGTGGTATAATTTTGATCACAAATTTGAGACACACTAAGTAAATTATACTGTAAATTTTTACAATAATTTACTTTCTCAAACTTGAGCATACCATTTGTTACCATTCCTTCACCAACAATTTTACCTCCCTTTTTATCCCCCACCAAATACCACATAAGAAGCATTTTTATGTTTGAAATCATAGAGAAGTGAACAGTTTCCTATCATATGCCTGGAACAACCACTATCAACATACCACTTGTTGTCAGCTCTCCAATATTGTTCCTGCATTCAGAAATAAATCAGTTAGAATTGACAACCCAAGCCTTAATGATCTTGGGTTTGCCAGCAGTGTCTACAATAGTTACTCCTTCATGAATAAGTCTTGAAGTTTTAGTTTTAGATTTTCTTGATTCATTCTGAGTTGTTTCAAATGAGGATGCTTCTGTTGAAGGGGATGTTGATGAACTAGGTTCTTGATTCCCAATTTCTTCTTGTTTCAGCTTATGTTTGTTTATTTGATGCTTTGATTTTAAAACTGAAACTTTATCATTAAATGTCTCATAGTCTTTTATTTTTGAATAATGTAATTGAATTCCCTTTTCAAAGTTATCAAAGAATACATCATCATTCTTGTTTCCTTTTCAGGCAAATCTACCCGTTTATGAGGTGTTTTTGATTGCAGAAAAGTTAATATTTTCTTTGATTGATGAACACTTGAGGAAGTTTTATCCTTTGATTTTGACTTTGATTTTTGTTCAGACTTCTTCAGTTTTGAACCCTTTTCACAATCAGTAGATTGAGTGTTTGATTTAGATTTATATGAATCTTTCTTCTTTGTGCCTTTTGTCTTGTTCTTTTTGTTGAAATAACATTCCTGAGTGGAATGGTTATTTTGTTGCAGATAGCACAATGTTTGTTAAAGTAGCAGTGAGCAGTCATATGATTATTCATATTGCAAAGAGAACAGTAGCTACTGAAGTAACAATCTTCGGTATTATGGTTTTTCATGTCACACCATTTGCAATACTTTTCAACTAATTCTTTCTCAGAATCATTCTTATGGTTTTCCAACTTTTAAGGTTTTTCAACCTTCTTCATCTTTGTAGATTCTTTCTTTTCCGGTTTGAGAAGCTTTTGTTTGTTTGTTGCTGAATTCCTCTTCCGTAGATCATCTATTGAATCAATATTGACTTCTACTGAAGAAGTTTTCTTTTTCCGCAGATCCAGTACTGGAGAGAGGTTCTTCTTCCGCTGATGAACTGATGATGCCTTTTTCTTTCTTTTTTCCACAGATGACTTGTGTCTTTCCTCAGTAGAGGCACACTTCTCATTTACTTCATTGGAAGATGTTTGTTGTTGATTTAACTCTTGAAGACCCTCATTTAATTGAGCTATTCTCTTGCAGATGGTCTTCAGAATGTTTCTTTGTTTAGGAGGGTATGGCAGGTTTTTTTCTTCAAGCACTTTTGGGATATTTGTTTTAAAAACAAGATTCTTACCCTTGTTGAGAAGATCATCATTATGTTCATCAGAATCATCCAAGTCATCCCACTCATCAAAGTCAAATTCTAAATTGAATTGCTTACTCTTTTCTGATTCAGAAGACTCAGTTTCAATCACCTCAATTTTATTATCAATGTTAGATATATTAGAGTTAATTCCTATATTGGTGCTTGGCATAAAATTTTTTGACAGATTGTTTGTCATTGATTCAGGCAAGGAACATAGTTATTGTTAACAGGAGGTGCCACAACATTTTAACCTAACCCAGACCTGTTCTTTGATTCAATATGAGAATTTAGTAATTTCCCATATTGTTAAGATGAAAGCTGAAACTTTTGAAGTTTTACTTTAGTTGATGCATGATCAGCCATGGATTTGGTTAAGGAAGTGGTCAGATGCTCAACTTGTGCTTTCAAACTGTAATTTTCAAAAACAATTTTGTCTAAATCCTTTTGTAAAGAGTTAATTTTAATTTGATATAATTTATGTTCTCTTACATGAGATTCATTCAAAATCATTGTTTCTTTAACTTTATCAACTAATTGTTGAGCATGAACTCTATATCTTTCTACTTCCTCAACACATATTGATGAACATAACCTATCTCTTACCTCACTTGCCATGGGTGGAACTTTGTTTTCCATGTGAGCCATTGGAGCTTGATTTTCTTCTAAGACTTCCTTCTCATACATAACCTATCTATAGCACATTTCCTTATAGAAAAATCGATCTTCCCATTAAAATCTCTTAAAATCTTGGTCGTTTAAAATGTATATTTAGTATGTATTTCCAGCCCCAAACTAGTTCAAAACCTTTAAATAGGGGATCTAGAACTCACTTGGACTCGATGAGTAGCTTCTTAGTTAAGCTTTCAAAGCAAGGGTTGCACTATATAGCATGCAGATAAGTTAACACTCAAAGCAGTTAATTTTTGCCTAATTTCGCTGCTAATTTCGATGCAAGACCAGCAGTTTCGCCAGCAATTTCGCTGCTAGTTTCGCTGGCATCATCGCTGCCAGTTTCGCCCAACTTTCATTGGAGAACCATGTCTGCAAAACTACCTGCGAAACTATAGTTTCGCAGGAAGATCCACACTTTCGTTGGACGAGTACCTAATTTCGCTAGATGAATGCCCAGTTTCGCAAAACGGGCTGAAAATTACGAACAACCCATTTTTGACCCAAAACTTCAATCTTTTACATTCAAAACCTTGGTTTATCACCCAATAAGCTTTATCCAAGCTTCTTACATGTTTTCTTGCACAAAAACATGAGTTTTGGGTGAATCTTTGCCAATTTTTAAAACCCAAACCCTAGAATCCGGGTTTTGCATCAAAGAAACGATTAAATGATGTTTCTTACCTGGATTCTTGGTGTTTTCTTGTTGTTTGGGTGCCCACGAACATCGATCTTCAATCCCGAGATCAACCGATCCTTTAATCTTCATTTCTCTCTACTCTCTCTCTAGAACTAGAGTGTTGAGTTGCAAATACGAGTTGCTCAAGCTGATCCGTTTATATATACCAGGCGTTCCTGAGATCTTAAACTCGCCAAACACATATCCCGAAGAGTTGGGTCTATAACCCATATCCATCTTATTTTCAATAAATGATCTCGTCTAACCCATTATTATTATTTGGCTCGCTTAGACATTATTCGGGGCGTTACAAATTCTCTAGAAAAATGTCCATAGAGATTGCACTTGAAGCATCTTACCTTTGACTTATCAACTCCAATACGTGATGATTTACTTGCAGCAGTCAAATTCTTGTTTCTTCTTAGGTATTGTTTGGCTCTATAAGCAATCATTGCCATTTGTCATTGTAGATCCATCTCCTCCACTACATCCGGAGGCAGTTCTTCTAAATCTTGTTGGCACATGTTAATGGTGGGCAATGAACTTCCTAGGTAAGCTTGAAAGCTTGAACTGAAAGCTGCAAAAGCTGCCTTTTGTTCTTCAGAGTCTAGCATGACAGTGATATACTCTGATTGATTGTTGGATAATGGTTTTTCAGATGATTTATCTCTTTGATCATCTATTCTTTCTTTCTCTATTCTTGACTTACTTTGAGAAGATTTCTTAGGAGGTTTTGAGGTATAGAAACTTACTTTCTCTTCATCTTCACTCAAAGTACAAGTGTTATCACTATCAATATTAGACATGAAGGCACTTCCTGCACTTCTTGTTTCCTTAAAATGATATGGTCATACATGAGTTCTCACACTCTTGTTTCTTGTTTTCTCATCCATTTCAAGAGCCTCAGCTTTAGCCACTAGAGTATCTAGACCGACTGCTTTGAGATCTATGGTATTCTTGAACATGGATACTGTTTGCTTCCAACTTTCTGGTAAAGTATGGAGCATTTTCTTGTTCAATTCCTCATTTGTGTATTTCAACTCCAGAATGTTCATTTCTGTAACAAGTTGCATAAACCTGTGGAGTTGTTGAGGAATTGATTCACCCTCAATATGATGAAAGGTTTCATATTGTGAACGCAGGGTGTCCTTCCTAATACTTCGGATTTCATCACTCCCTTCACAGAGTGTATGAAGAATCTTTCACAAGGAATTTGTTGTTTTATAGTTTTCATATTTGATCAATATTTCTTCTGGTAAAGCCATACTAAGCAAGTTGTATGCTTTGATGTCAACTTTAACCTTCTTAATATCATTAGGTGACAGATCTTTCGTGCTTATGAGTTGATTGTTATCATTATAATCCGGCCCGAGGGTGGGTGGAATATAAGGACCTTTTGTTATAGATACCCATAAGTCCGAATCTGTATAACTCACATGATTCCTGAACTTGATATTCCAGGATTTGAAATCTGCTTTTGTTTCCAACTTCGGTGGTTGGTAAGATGATCCATCAAAGTTGCTCATGATTATTTAAGATCTAAGATGTTAACTAACGAATTTGTTCAAGAGATATGAACAAGTTATTGATTTAATCAATAGCCAAGATCTACTATTCAGTTGATTTGAATATAGATCCAAGTTACTTGACAGATTAAATATCACACAAGATTTTTCGAAAATATTTAAACACAACTAACAGCGATAGATCAATCGATCTAAATCAATGAGCACTTGGCTCTGATACCACCTGTGAATCCTAGGATCACAATCAGGAATTATCAGCGTTAGTTGATGTCAAGTCAACATTTGTGGAATCAACGTTGGCTTGGTTTAATTATTTGTATAGCAAATCAATATCAATAATGATTCAAGAACACAATTAATGAATTAACAAATGTTAAATTCGATTCAAACGTATTTCATCAAAACATGCTAATGATTACAAATAAACAATGAACGAAAGCTATTGAATTTTATGTTCTGATGATGTGATGGTTGCTAGGGTTTTGATTTGTGTAATGTGATGTTTGGTGATTGTAATGTTTCTTGGATGTTTGTCGTCGAAGCCGTCTTCTGATTCGAAACCTAGGATCCAAATATATAGACAATGGTGTTTATGTTTAAGGAAACACCGGATCTCTTGGGATTTAAATTGTTTCAGTTAAGGAATCTCTGGATTTCTTGGGATTCGCATAACTGACTTGTTGACTTGTAATACTTGTATTGTTTGAATACAATGGTTTGGACTCCGCAAGAGTATTGTCTTCCGTAGATGATTGTTCTTCTGCAACAATATTGTTCTTCCGAAGGAATATTGTTTCTTCCGAAGGAATATTGTTCTTCCGCAAGAATCTTTACTTGGAATTCTTACTTCACTCGTTGATGGGAATCCGCTGGTGATCTTCGGATGTTTGATAATTGTAAGAAACATATCTACGTAAGAACTAAATGTTCTTATAAGAAACATATCTACGTAAGAACTAAATGTTCATCCGTAGATGTTTCTTACACTTAGTCAATTTCTAAAATTGACTAAGTATAATGTTTGTACCTACAGACATACATAATTCAACACATATATATGGGTTAACCTATACATTTAATGCATGCATAATAATAAATTACAACCATTCATTACATATATTAATTCAAGTACTAAGCCTATACAAAATGGACTAGATCTACTAATCCTAGACCTAACAGGTTCCCTATCATGTGGTTGCTTGCCCCGTTATCTAAGTACCATACCCCTTCCTCGTATTTAAGGTGTTTGGAAACACACTTTTTTCATTCAAACATACCTCATGCACTTCAACCATATACATGGTTGGATCACTGTCTTGTGTTTCCACAAAATATAACTCATGTTGCTTTGTTTTTGTTCCGGGCATGAAGAGATAAAGTGCTCGTAGTACCTTGGACTTGTCCTTCCCTTTCCCTTTAGACCGCTCTTCAGATTTTTTTTGTGAACCATCTTTATTGAAAAGCCCTATGCCACTCTCGTGGTTATTAGACCGATTTGCTCCTTGATTTCAATTCTGATAATGTTCATTTCCACGACTTCGGTTTTATTATTGGGTACTAGACTTGGAGGATTCGACTTGATGATAGAGTAATCTAGTTTGATTCTTTGCATTAGAGACTCATACTTTCACCTTTTCTTTGAATGCCTTAAGTCTTCCAATAGCCTCTTGAATGGTCATCACATTTAGATCCACAAAAGTGTTCAATGGAAACAAATGAAATAAACTTTGTCGGTACCACTCCAAGGAGTTTTCTTACAAGTCTCTTATCTTCAAACGTGGTTCCAAGGGCAGTGGCCTTAAAGAGAATTTGACTTATCTTGCCGACAAAGTCATCAATACTCTCCCCTTCTCTCATCTTTAGTGATTTGAATTTTGCTTGAAGTGTTTAAATCTGTGACTGTCTAACCCTTTCATCCCCGACATAACGTGTTTTTAGCACATTCCACACAAGTTTAGCGGTTTTATGTTAGGATACATGTAGGAGAAGGTCTTCTAGTATTTCTTGGAAGAACAAGCCCATAATTATGTTATCTTTCTTTGCATCTACCTTGGTTCCTGATGGCAGTTTGATTGGCTCGACTAACCCATGTACTTTGAAGATGGCCCTGATACGGATTGCCCATGAATTGTAATTGGTCGCATTTAGCATTGGACATTGAAGAGAAGGATCAGATCTATCCTTGACACCCACACGATTTTCACCTTGATCTCCCATGGGTTTTTTGGTTTTCTTTCGACTATAGGTGATCAGTGGTGGACTTTCTGGAACAATTTCTGTCTTGAAATGATATCCAAGTGAATAAGGAGTTCGACTAAAGGCTTCAAAGAAAGCCACTTAATTCTTTGATCTCAGCCTTCTTTCTTGATCGGAAATAGGTTGTGTATTGAATTTCTTCAAACTTTAAGAAAACATGGGTTTTCTTGAATGGATCTGATATCAATTAAAGTTAAGAATTGATATCAACACACAATGAAAAAAACTCACTCAAAACCTTTATTATAATTTTTGTGATACACATGTCACACCCCAGACCCAAGGAGGGTAGGACATCATAGACTGGTAATATACATGGCAGCGAAAACTAACCATCACAAGAGATATAAGGAGAGAAATCACATGACATTACATTAAATAACTTAACCAAGCTGTAAAAGTCTAGCCCATAACATAAGGTAAAAGCCCAATACAAAATATTTAAAAGTTCAACAGACAATGAAATTGAATTGTTGAAAATGCTTCAAAAACTAGTAATGTCATAGGTAGTCACAACTCTAGGTCATCGATACGTTTTCCTTCAACAAACCAAGCTTCCATCAACGATTACCTGAAACATGCTCAAAAAGGTTTTGGTTCAACTATAAAGTTGGTCAATTCAAGAGCTTAAAATTAAAAAAAAAAGATTCTTTAGAATCCATAAATTAATTTTAAAAACATAAGTATCACTGTTGTTTGGGTCACAATTAACCATGCACACAGTCCCGGCTAGTCTTTTTCGAAACTTGTGTTAATGTCAGTTAACCCATAAGGAAAATGGAGCCTCAAACATTGCACCATACTAGCCAGATAGTTCACCATAGCATTTTATAATACATGTTACATGACACAAATGGACCCGCAGGATCTCATTATGGTATCCTTCCTATTAAGTCATTGGGTCATGACGGAATGCATTATGCGTGGGAGATTCCCCAAGTAGATCTACCCATATAAAACAAGTGGTTTATGAGAGAATTAATGATTGTGATACAAGTAAGTGCATGCTCTAATATTAAGTATAACATATAAGTATCACATAATAGCACATAAGTAATTTCAGTTCAAACATGGCATGCTTCATCCCTAAATAGTAGTAAAAATGAAACACTAAAACTCACCTAGGGTTAATCAATGATTCTTTGAGCACAGTAAAAGATTCAAGTCCTAGCACCCTATCATCAAGATACAAGTAGTAAGCTATATGTTCTTAGACTATTGTAGGGGTAACTAGGTATGTTTTATGACCATAAGCTCATCTAGCTTCATTTCCTTAGTGTTTGCGTCAAAAAGTTTCCTTTTTAGGAAAGTTAGGGTTTCATCATGTGAATGCAAAATTATTATGATTCTTATCAATTTTTTAAGATGATAATAATTTTACCAAGTATTTTTAGTTATAGGCTGGTCGAAATTTAGGTGAAATTGCATAATTTACACTTTGGTCCCTAAAGTTTTAAAATTTATAATTTTTACCTTAAAGTTTTCTTTATATTCATTTTCTTCCGTCCTTTCCACCAAAATCTCATCTTGGAGGTTATAAAATACTGAAATAACACGAATTTATTGGTTGTGGTCTTGTTATCCTATTTTTAAAACTTGATCTAAAAATCTCCCGGCTTATTTTTGTTAAATAAATTCATAAAAATCACATATTAACCCAATAAATCACCAAATTCGATTTTTATCACTAAAATGCTTATTTTAGGTCTGTAACTTTTGAAATTTTAAAATTTTTAAGATGTGATTATTTTTTAGAATTTTACCACCTTTCGGGTCTTTAATTTCACCCATTTAGTCCATAATACCACTTCTTTTAACATGTTTATCAAATGTCACGAATTTATATGTTTAATATAACCTAAATACTGTAAAAATCATTATTTCGTGGTTTTTTTTGCATACATAGCACCTTATGTTGCATTTAAGGGTGAAATACTACATTTACACATATGTAATCCCCATAGTTTAAGCATAACCATCACCAAATCTATTTGTAGATTTTAAAACATGTTTTATTGAAGTTTATTTACTTTTTAGCAGATCTTAACATGGTTTGAGGGTTTTTTAAAACAATGGGGTTTTTGGTGCTTCAACTCATGAGAAATGGGGTTTTCAGGGGGTGCAAACGTGTGCACCAACCTTGGTTCACGCTCCACCGTCAAAGGATACCTTGTAAGATGTCTATAGTTCCCAAAATGCAGTAGTTTATCTCGAAATGTTATGTTTTTTTAACAAAATAAGTAAGATTTTGTAGAAAAAGAGAGGAAAAACTCAAGAAATGGTTTTATTCGGGTTCATTGATGCTTGCACTCTAGATGTTTTGTGCTTTTGGAATGATTTGGAGTGTGTGAGAGCTGTTGGTTCACAAACTTGGGCTAGAACACCTTGTTCTTGCAAGAACCTTGTGTGAAAACTCACTTTAGCTCACCTTTTAGCTTGTTTTGCACTCGGTTGATGTTTTGTTTTGCACTCGGTTGATGTTGTGATGAAGCTATCTTCGAAGTTTTTGCTAGAATGCAGAAAACATGTAGGATTTGGGGCTGAATTTATGAGAGAGAAAGAGAGAGAAGAGGTTGGGTTTGAATTTTGCATGTATGGGGAAGAGAGGGGAGAGGAGTGAAATGGGTTTGGGGGGTTCAAGGGGGAAAGATGGTTGGTGGACCGCGGGGGATTGCTTTTATTATTTTTTTGGTGTAATTTATTGTGTAGTATTATTTGTTGTGTAGTGTAGAAAATGGTAATTTCTAGTTTATAAGTGTTTAAGTGTTATATTACATATGCATACAAGTATGCCGAAAATTGGTGTGTGTACACACATGATTTGTTTTATTTTAAAGTTATAAATTTTAATATATATTTAATATTTTTCTAAAATCACTTAATGATTTATAGACTAAAACTAGTCACAGTGGGATCTTTTAAGTATGTAAGCAAATAACATGGAAGAAAGAAAATAAAATAATGCTAGATTAAATTAAAGTTTAAAGTAGAACCTAGAATTCGGTTGTTACAACGCAAACCCTATGCTAAGCCATCTATTTATAATGTTGGAACTACTAATCCTAACAAGATAAACATCTTGACTTTTACGATCAATAAAATAGGATTCTATCTCTTCCTATCTTATCTCCATGAACCGACTTGTTCAAGGATTATCCCGGTCTGCTAAATCTTCAAATTCGAGAATTAATTAATTAATAAAAACAACACTGAATTGCCTTGATAAGTGCAAGAACCCTTCGCAGGTTTCCTTTTTCGATCATAAGTTCTTGGTGACAACGAGACTCGAAGTCATAGGTATTTGTTAATATTTAATTCTTGTAACCTGAGCTCTAATACCAACTAAAGTAACTAATACCCTAACTCGATCAGCAAGAATCACATAATAAGCAATATTGAACCAAAGTTTGATTTGTATTATTAAAAGGGTTACATATAATCCTTTAGTTATAGTCCTAGCAAACTTATTAAACAGGTAAATCTATTTTGTTCAAACTAAGAGAAAATAACTCAAACTTCCTCTACATTTCTAAGACGAATATTTTTTACCTGAATTTATAAAAGATTAGCTAACAATATATAGTAAGCTAATAACTCTTTTCTTGAGAATATCTATGAGCTAGACATATAATTAAATCGAATATCCTCAAGCTTAAGAGTCAAGTTACAACCTTACACAAAAGCCGAAGATTATAGTAGTGAATTTAAAGCAGTAATTACTCTAGCCTTTGATCGACTAGTGCTACTGCACTCAAGATTAAGCTATCTAGATCACTAAATACTTACGTGGATAAATGTTTGGACTTCATTCTAACAAACACAAAAAAAAACAAAAAAAAGAACATGTTGACTCTTCTTATACCATGATTTTACGAAAATAAACAAATATCAAGAGAATTTATTTGGAATAAAATGAACTGTTAAATTAGTAAACGTGTGTCATCTATAAATATTACGTAAATTATGGATTCATTCTCCACTAAGTGAGAATATTATGAGTGAATCAAGGCATGCCCTCCGATCAATCATAACTTCATATTTTTTGCTCTTTTTTCAGAATTAGAAAATGTAGAAATCCCTGTTGTAAATAAGAGTGTGTTTTCTTAGCAATTACCTTCATTGAACCTTATTGTGTGTTCTCTGATTCTATTTTGTTTTTGTATTTTCAGTTCTTTTCATCTATAAATTTTGAATTATAAACTTATAGATCGATTAAGCATCCATCGTGTCGTATACTCTGATCTGCTACGAAGCAAATTCCTTATCTGCACTAACGAACTTTCGTATCGAAATTTAAAGCACACAGAAATTGGGGCATATACCTCTTAAGATAGACCTTTGAGCGCTAGTTAATATTGAGCATAAAACCCTTTAATTAACCTAGCATGTGGTAGATGCTAGATAGCAACAAGAGACTTGTAGTAATCTTTTTAAGTAACTCTAGTAATGGTTTAGAGGTAAGTAAAAAGAAACAAAAACAAATAATTTGATTTGCTACTTTTTAACCATTATCTTTCTTCACATCTAAGCTTCATATACCAACCTTCATGAAGGAAAACACATATCAAATATGAAACATTTTGATTAGTTGAATCCATCATTGCTTTAGAGGTCACAGGATCATCAAGTCCTATCCATCATTGTGTAAGTTCCCTTCCATCACAAACCAATATCCACCACCAGAAATGAGAACAATAATTGATTAATCAAACAAAAGAAATTGTTACATAACAGTTACTTATACAGATTTCCGGTCAGGTTTGAATTTACACTATCATACAACTGAGGTACCGGCTAATTTAGCACCATAGATTAGTTTACAGCACCACTAGTTCACCAGCAGATCAATGATAGACTTGATTTATACAAGCTATTAAACACAAAACAAGTTTAATAAATCCGTGTAATCACCCTCCGTTGATCATAACCGAGCGGAAGGGTACCCTTTCAATGTCAACAAAGGTTGAATACTCGTTTTCTAATGGTTGTTTCCATGGTTCTCCATCCATCTGCATAAAGCCTTGTTTCCATGCTCCGCCCCTTAACTCAAATCTAATTGCACAAGCCTGATGAGCAAAATGTAGTATGAGTTTCAAGAAAATCTTTTGATGGTTTAGGCATTCATCTAATGTATATAACTCAATGAGCTTGTTTTTTTCTTAATAAACGTATAAATCTGATCTGTAGTACCTGAGCGATGTGTTTGGCTGAAATAAGTTCGACCATCACAAATGATGCATGCCATCCATGCTTAAATCCAAAAACTTCTAAGAGACCATCATCTGCATTAGCCTCAACAAAGCCTTTCTGCATTGTTAGCAGTATGTTATTATCATTCCCAAAATAATAATAATAATAAGAGAGTATGATGTTGATATGCTCCACAAGATTACAATACATTGTCTTTAAATGGATGATAATCTAATACATGAGAAACAGTCTAATACTTTCCTTAAACTATGTGTTTCGTGTCACATACACACATTAGCATACTCGGATGTTTTTTAGCAGTCACTTTTCAAAACTGTTCAGTCAATCAGTATCAATGTCAGTGTCAGTGTAGACACTTGAATAACACATAGAAACAAGTATATATATTTTTTTAACCGACGTCACATGACACTAGTGTTTACTATGTGGGTATGCCCAGCATGCATAGATGATAGATCGTAACATAAGTGAAGAAATACTTGATCCATTGTGCATGACCATCAATCTATCATCATTGATTATGGTCAATAAACACTTACCTTTTCCATGTATTCTGGTTTCAATTTACCCCAAGGATTTCTTCCACTGGCATAGCTATGAAGATTCAAAGCAACAATAGACCTCACACTACAGACGATAAATTGCCAAGAAACAAACATAAGTTACAAAAATGCTACATCATTGATACTATTTTATGTAGTTCCACAACTTTTCAATTACTGATTAGATGCTATTTACAGGTTTGACTTGATAGAAGTCAAGATTTTGACTTTATTGTCTACTGTTCTGTCAAACCGAGTAGTTTCTGTAGGGTCTTTATTAGAAACTCACAATTCATTTGGCACCTTATCATAAAGTTTAATGCCAAATGATGGTTTTGTTCGTTTAGAATCAAGTACAAAACAAACATCGAATCATTACCGTATTTTATTCATTCAACATATGTGATTACTGAAGTAACCTTTTACCTAGATGGGATAGGGACAAGCTCCCACTCTGAGCTGTTGAGTCTTTTAACATGTAACCTTAGTATATTCTTTAGTCCTCTGCTTTCATCACATTATTAAAACCAAATGAGAATCACAATTGTATTTTATTTTTATTTAAATACTAAACAAACAAACAAACCCAATATATCTCACCCATGTCTAACACGATATTCATAGGTTTGGCTTTAGTCTAAACAGGTCCTGGTCAGTTCCGAATTGAAACCATTAACATATTAAGCTAAATGGGCAACGTTTGAGTTGGCCTAACAGGTCCCCATTTATTTTTTAAAATTTAAAGAATGTGTATGTTGTGACATAACATATGCTTGGTGGGTATTTGTATTGGGTATTTTATACCAAATTCAAAAGATAAAAAAGAAATTACCAGTGAGTATTAGAGTTTAAGCGTTGTAGTGTTTTATACAAATTTGTACATTTTTGTTGTAAATTTGTAAACTTTAGAGTACTACAATGCAAAAAGGTAAAATAACTTTTTTGTGGATTAAATGGGATATTTTCTTGTCAAACCTCGAATTCATGTCATGTCTGGGTTCAACATGATTATTAGGTGTTTCGACCCCGCCAACCCACAAACACAACCCATCTGGCAACCCTAATTTCAGTCAAAAAACCACTTCACATGACCAACTCTTACCTCAAACCTGGGTCAGCCACACAAGGTGTAAAAAACCACCCTTGTTTACAACTATATCCAGAGTATATTATCTGTGACAACAGAAAATTAACAAAAATAATAAATATACCAGGTATCTGATAACTCTTTAACCGTATCACTTAGTTGTTAGTCATAAAAAGATAGATAGCTTAACGCTGTAATTCTGTTTACAGTTTCTCCAGATGGGTAAACTGTATAAACATAGAATAATAAAAATGAAATCAGTTAAAGGGTCAAAAATGACCCAAAGCGTAGTAAAATGCATAAAACTTCTCTAATTGCATTAACCAATAAATTAAGATTGATATCTGAATAATATAATTTTACTCATAATCAGTACATAAGTTATTTATCAAATTTTAGGAAAGTGAAAGAAAAAAATGCTGGACCAACCTGACCTAACCTAACCTGTTCAGATATGTATTTACCCATTTAGACCCAAACCCTTTACACGACACATACGAATGGATAAATTTGCCATCTCTATAACAAGATGACATCAGCAAGGTATATGATGTCTCTTGACAAGACAACTTAAGTTCAAACCTTGTTTGAAATAGGACCTTGAGCAAGGTAAGGTTTCTCATTCCTTAAATGATGGAAACCATAAGCCACTTGAGCATCCATTCCTGTACGAAGAATACTACATGAATAAGATAGTGAATATAGAATAAAAAATTTATATTAATCCTTAAAAAGAATAAAAGAGAACAGAATACCTATGCTGAAATAATTATAGAATACTCCTTGATAGCATAAAGCTTTCTCAGGTAATTTCCCTTCAGTTTGCAACTCCTGCAAAAAGAAAAGACAATAATAACTGTTAATTAGCGAAACCCAAGAAAATGTTAAAAATTAATTAAGAAAATTAAACTCACAAACCTGATCAATAACAACCTCTTCTGTTTGCTTCAAAGAATGAGGTGCGTCCAAATTTTCACCAGATGGCATTGATATCAAAAGATTCCAACTGCATATAATAACATATATGTTACAACATGATATTATCATCAGATTATAAACAAAAGAACACTAACAGATTATGAATATTATGAATGAAAGTAGGTGGCAACTTGAACGAATCAGATTAGGTTGTCTGTGTTAGAGGACACTTTGGGCAACTTTTTCGACCAGTTGGACCCATTTCTTGTTTAGTTAGTTAATGTAACTTACCCATTTGACCCGTTTAAGATTAAAAAAAACAACCAAAACAATTCATTTATAACTAACAATAAAAATGGATCACCTATCGAGGAAGTTAGTTGGCGCATGAGCGGCTTTATCAAGAGTCCTTTTTATGGCAGCTTTCCAGCTAAAAGGAAATGAACCACCCTGGAAATAAGTTCAGTTACACTTCAAGAACATGAAAAAAAAAGCTACAAACTGAAATTATCAGGAAATGACAGAATTACCCATCCAAAACTTCTGGACAAATCGTTCCCTGTACCGAGAGGAATAATTGCTGTTGGTGGAACAGGGTTTCGATCCTGTTTGTGAAGCACTCCAAGGCATCCAAGAACCCAACCAACGGTTCCATCACCTCCTGCAACCTTTTAAATGAATAAAAATACCAACTTTTAGCATTATATATTCATAATAAGTTACTGTAACCTTAAATTCTCAAAAAAAAAGGTGCAAATATTTTTATTTGAGTTGTTTGAGGGTAAAGTCTGCAATTCTCTTAAGGGACAGTTTAAATCCTTTTGGCATATTTAGTAAGTGCTACAAAAATTGAAGATTTTTTTAGTTTGTTGTAGTTCAGAGTTTGGTAAATTCAGATTTGTGTTTTAGTAGTGATCATATGAATATTATGATTTAAGTCACAATAACCATTTCTTAATGTTAAGACAAACAAAATCCCTGACTCATTATTTAGTGTCATATATTCAGTTTCGGAGAGTCAGTTTCTTATGTGTGCTATAACAAACCTGATTATATAGGGGCATGGTAAAAGTTACTTTTACTCTACCCCTAGATAATTGGGTTTAAGTTTCATACGTCCCATATCAAATCTGTTTATCTAGGGGTACAAATAAAAGTACCTACATACTTAAATTTGGGGGACATTTACTCCCCATTTCACAAGTTTTGCATTTTTCTTGAACATGTCATTTTGGTCATTTTAAAAATTATTGGTATAATAATCATAATAAACCAAACACTCAAAACATATGATCATCAAATTATAACAACTTAAATTGCAAAGGATTTATTGATTATCTAATTTTAGTTATTCAATATCACATAATCATTTTTTAAACGAAATGGTTAGCATTTTCAAATAGGAAAAGACACGAAGTAGAAGACATTGTGGCAACTAACATGGATTTGGCCCCCTAGTGTCGATACCATGGTGCTAAAAGAAAGGAAACACACATACCACAATCCTTAATCTTTCTCGGGTTTCTTTAGCACAATTATCTCCATTCCCAGCAAACTTCTCCAAGCAACCCAACCCGTATTCAACAAACTCATTAGGCTTCACAGTTTGAAGATCAAACACCTACCACACAAAAGAAACTAAATTAATGTAAGTAAAAATTATCATCACATGAAAACATTCAAATGTATCTGTAACTGCAAGCATTGCCAGTGATGTTTAAAAATTTCATCACATCTTGATTATCCAAAGTATCTTGTGCAAAATGATGCAAATCAAGATCCCTAAAACACAACCCCCAAATCAATTTACTTCATAACTACAGATCCATGATACCATAAATTTTGACGAGCCTAAACCCGTGAAAATCAAAATTTTAAAACCCAATTTATGCAGGAACTGAAGAACACAAAACTACACAAATTACGCGTTTCTTATACATCTGTTAAGATCATAATAAAATCAAGTTCTGACGCTTTCTAAAGTACAACTTTGGATCACAAAATCAAAGGATTACGCAATTTCTGCAAGTAGTTTTCAAATTCAAAGGGCAAAATCAAGCACAAATGTTGAAGATGAATATTTATTATTATTATTATTATTATTATTATTATTATTATTATTATTATTATTATTATTATTATTATTCTTATTATTATTATTATTATTATTATTATTATTATTATTATTATTATTATTATT
>BJCM01168351.1:0-15816 GCA_018326385.1 Flaveria bidentis | reverse complement strand
TAATCATTCTTCTAGTACCAATTTCTTCATTATCAATAACAAATCAATGAATTTGAGATTTTTCAATTCGAAAAGTTCATTTTCGTTCGAACAACAAATTCAACAGATTTGATGAAATATACTGCAATTTGTGATTCAAATTATGTTTCTGATGATGAAACACAACTTTAATTCACAATGTTTCACTCAAATTGTCAATCAATTACAGATTTCAGTGGATTTTTGAAGTTTCTATATTCGACAGAACTTCAAAAACACTCGACCGAAAGTTCTGATACCAATTGATAGGATCAACTGATTCAATCTGTAATGATATATGTAAACAATTCAAAGAAAACACAAACACTTGTAATCAAATCAAGCAATATCAACAAAATTCACAGTTCATTGATATAGCAAAGACAATTACAAGAGTAAGAAAGCAGTTAAAAAAATCCCCTAATTCTACTCTAGTCTAAGCTATTTATACTAGAAACTAAGGAACTAACAATTTACAAAACTAGTCCCTATACTAGTACACAATATAAAATAGACAATAAAAGACTAAATGTTAATCTTCTAGGGGTTCTAACATTTTGGTCATCCGCATTTGGTAATGCGGATGAACAAATACTTATGTGCATTTGTTGTCCGGGCACCCGCATTTGCAAATACGGATGAAAAAAACTTCTCCGCATATCTTTTTGGCTATCCGCATTTGTTAATGCAGAACACTTGTCAGCATTTGTTCTAAGTCTTCCGCATTTTTGAATGCGATTAGTTAACACTTTTTCTTCTCAACAGATTCTACATCCGCATTAGTTCTTAGACTTGTGGGATTTCCAGCAGACTAACCACCAACTCACCAATTGAACTAGCATGTGTGATCCTTTTAGGGTCCAACACGTAATATGAGACTAAAGGTGAAAAAACTATAAAAAAACATGCACCTATTTAGTCTCTAATTAGTCACTTGGAATCTCAGGTGACTACCTTACAAAATAGGGTCATTGATTAGCAACTTGAGATATCTTATCTCAAGGAGAAACTAGCTTGGAGACGTTTAAGAAGATCTCAACCAGCAACACAAGAACTTGTCGATCTGATTGACCTAACTCCTAGCTCACCTATGCAAGAGGGTGATGCTACCAAAAAGGGGGAGAAAGTCATTACAATCACAGAAACTAGGAGTTCCTCATAGAGCATGGACTTTGAGGAAGGTATACCAAGGGTTGCGTCAATTCCACCTCAAGGAACTTCCAACTACATTATACGGTGGAGGTATGAAGCTAATAGAAGAGCCCTTATTGTTTATAAAGTTCAAGGGAAACAAGAGGTCTTTAACTTTCAGACCTTGGACTACTATGAAGTTCTTGACCTTATCGACATGCCACTTGTCAACCCAAACCAATCTAGACAATCTGACAAGTTGGCTTAAGGGATTCAAGACTAGATTACTGAAGAGTTCAGCCTTTGAAGGACAAAGGCAATCAGGCAATGTCATTGGTCAACTGGATGTTGAGGCAGACCCTAAGATTAGCTTCCAAGGGAAAACCTTGATGGAAGCCTAGTGATAGAACCTGAAAGCCTTGTCACACCTATAACTACTTTAGAAATCCATTCCCTGGATGAGACACCTACTAGTGAAGGTGTATCTCAACCTTTCTCTAGCCAGAGCATGGGTGCTGCTCCAAGCAATAAAGGCCAAAGATCTCTACACCCTGAGTCACAATGGTCTATGAGTGATATAGGGAAAAGGATAATGACACCTGAGGATACTGAGGAGGAGGAAAATGAGAGAGGAAAAGGATGCTAAGTGGAGAAAGTTCCTCTGTATGGTCTACTGGCTTCATGGAAGCTGCAATCAGGACTACCCCCAGACTGAACACTCAAGATGATGAGTTAAGGGCAGTCTGCTTACTTACAAACTAGGAACTATGATATTGATAATATCATCTCTCTCCCCTTAGAAGAACTGAATGAACTAGTTGACATGGAATTGTCAAGAGAGAAGAAAGCATAGGATGCAAGATTGCTTCTTTAAAACAAGGAGGAAAAGACTCTGAAAAATCTCAACAAACATGTACCTACTCTCTCACCAGTTCAAGAAAGCCCTTTACAGAAGACTATGGCTCCACAAGAACCTTTGGTAGACAAAGAAACTGATAGATCAGCATGACCAACTACCTGAGTGCCATAGGTCTCTACCAGGCAAATGCACTTCTTCCCTTATCCAATGAGTACATTGAGTTTGTGTATCTAAGGCACCTTGAACTTCTAGTGCTCAAAGAACAAAAAGCAACTAAGAGAAATATAAGCGAAGAAGCTGCAAACTCAAGAGCCATCATCCAAAGAAGTATGAAGAAGTTTGTTGATAAACAAAGGATGATGAGCTTCTTGAAGCTATATGGAATCTCCAACAAGAGACTTGGTCCTATGTCTCTATCTATAATGGATGAGCATATAAGGGTGATCAAGTAGAAGATCAATAGAGGAGAGCTTGTTGACTTACACTCCCCACCAAGTCAAGCTCCTCCTGAAGTTGAGGTTAAGTTCGAACAAGTCAAGCTCCTCTTAAAGTTGAGGTTAAGGTTGAACAATTCTAATCCATAACAACAATGTGAACCTCCCTCTCGTTCTGAACCTGTGAGAGAGATAAACCCAACTGAGAAAGACAAAGATGATCAATAAGGTTTTGTAGGCCTGTCTTCTCAGTTAAATGACTCAAAGAGGAAGAAAAGGATGACTTCTAGGCCAAAGTCCAAGAAAAAGAAGAAGTCAAAGTCATCCACTTCCAGGCCTTAGGATGAATCAAATCATCTTGAGAAGGTGCATGAAGAGGCTGTTCCAACAACTCCAATTCAAGTAGCTCCTCTAGCCACAGGAAGATCCATCTTATCCTGGACATACACTACTAATCCAAAGAGATGGCATGTGATTAGAGATCAAGTTTTTGAAGATGTCTACACATGGAAAGACATGTTCAATCTACCTCTACATGATCTCTTTGAGATGAGAAGACACTATGAGAGTTTGAGTGATCATGCCCATCTAATGAAGTAAGGATTAGTTATTATCATGATGAGGACTGTTAATATCTGAACTCTTCAAATGTTTTGGTAGCAATAGCCTAGGGGGAATTTGTAAGATTCTGTGTAAGGCTAATGTATCCAAAACATCCAACTACATCCAAAAGTCTATCCTATATGCATGCACAAAAGTGTTGTGTAGAATACTTTGGATGTTTCACACTCTACCTTAGAAAATATTCTAAGTTTTAAATCTTCCGAAGCCAAGACCAAGATCTTCTGAAGCTTAAAGTGAAGTTTTCCAAAGCTTCAAGGACAAATTCTTCCGACGCCAAGAAGTGAAGACAAATTATCTTCCGATGACTTTTGAAGACATGCTTTTAATCTGATCTACTTTACAATAAAGCTGGACCACCTTTTCGATGTAACTCTGTTGGCTCACAAACTTTCACAAGTTGGTGAAAAGGTTCATGCTTTTGGTAAATGTACATTGAGGTCTTGAGTCCTTTACTTTCTACTTTATGTACTTTATCCTTTTTGTAATATATTAGGATGTGAGCTATGGCATGTCATAGTCGCTAGTCATAAGGCAATTTGCCTTTTGACTCTACATTTTTTTCTTCTTATCGAGATCATGTATCGAGCTGGCCTTCAAAGTATGGCCTGCTGTAGGATGTATAATAAGTATCTCATGTCTTTGTAACTTATCTTTATGTTTGTACACGAAAATACTTTTGTTGTTTTTGTTCTTGTTTTGTCTCATATTTGCTAGTGTTCTAAGTGTCTTTCTAGAGTTGCCAGTTCCCTGTTTGTTCTGATAAGTGTTCTAAAAAAACTCTCCTCATTTTGTGTTTTGTTGCATCTCCCTTAAACGGTCCTTCACACTACCTCTGCCAGAAATGTATCTTCTAGTCTCACCTCCAAATTGAACAGGACCTCCATCAAAATGTTGAAATTATTAAAGGAGAGATTTGCTCCCTGTCATGTGCTTGGAACATCCACTGCCTACAATCCACACATTGTTATTTTTTCATATGCATGTCCCTTCACATAAGGTGAAAAAATTTAGTTTTTATTGGAAATCCAAGCCTTGTTGGTCATGGGCTTTTCCAAAGATGAGGATTTTATTAAAACAAAGGTTATGCATGGGGTTCAATGAGAGTTTGTGAAAAAGAGGGTTAGGCTGCAGTATCTTCTTTGATCTTCCATTCTATCCCTTGGTTGACCATTATAGATAAGCTTGTTGAAGCTTGAGCAACATGGCATTCTTTCGAAGCTTCTTTCTTTTCGGAATATACCTTCACCACCTTTTCTTTCGAAGCAGTCTTCTTCTTGAAAGGTTTCAAGGGAACTTTCTTGTTCTTCTGAGTTTTCTTGGCTTTATCTTCCGAATCCATTTTCCCTTCGAAAGAAGTAGTTTTTTCCAAAAGAAACCTTGCTTTGGAAACAATCTTTCCATTTTTCATCACTTGAACTATTTGATAAGGTCCAAATGTGAAATCCTCCCTGAATCCTTCATTCTTAACATTGCTTGAATAGTGTATGCTAGCAAGATTGTAGTAACAATCTTTTGCCATATGGTTTGACAAACCACACATTATGCATGCAATGTTATTCTTCTTGGAACTTGAAGATTGTTGTTTCTTGATTTTCTTGTCTTCCTTAACAGTTTTTCCCTTCTTCTTATCCTTTTCTTGGAATCATGTTAAAACAAATACACCCTTTTGTTTTTGGTCAATTTTTAACTTGGACTCAACCACTTTGTTGGTAGTTTTTTCGGCTACATTGCCTTGGCTTCTTATGGCTTTGGTGGTTAGGGGTTGGTCATCACTGGCGAGAGAGGTTTGGATTACCTGGTTCTTCCTTGTGATCGTCTCCATAATTGCATCACTCTTTGACTCATGGGAAGGTGGGTCAGTAGATGGAACCTCTTGCTCTTCAGTACCACATCTTGGTTCTCTAATAGACTCATAAGAATATGGTGGAGCAATTTCATTGGTTCCCAACTCACCTTTGTTTTGGTAACAAAGTTTTGAGTGAAAGGATGATGCAAGAATGGCTTGGAAGTTTTGCTTAGAAATAGCATGGTTCTTGGTTTGAGCCTCAGCTGTGACATGTTGGGCTTGAGCCTCACTCAATTTGGATACTAAATTGTTGATCTAAGTCTTGTAGTTTGTTTGTGTGTTCATTTTCAGGTTTTAACAAGGACACAATTTGGATATTAACTCCTCAATTTTCTTTTGGTTGTTAGATTCTACCTTTTTAAAATCAAATTTTAAGATCATTAAAACTCAATATCAGATTTAATTTCCATATTGTATTCGAGATATAACTTAACTTTAGCAATGCAAATTGGTGTATAGAGGTGTTCATATACCTTGTTGTCATCAGTTCCAGCCATCAGTGCTAGAGTAGGAGTCACATCGTGTACCATGAAGCTCCAGTCAACTTCTTGAGCTACAGCTACTGTTATAGTTGACTTCCCGAGGCGCTTTAGGTGTAGAGGGATGTGTGGAGGCATGTGAGGTTCTTGGATTTGATTTGGGAGCCTTACATTTCCTAGAAAAGTGACCAAGTTGCTTATAGTTGTAACATTTGGCCTTTGTCTTGTCACACCCAAACTTGCTATTTGTTGGGTTATGGGAAAACTACCTTCCAGTTCTTTTGAAGAACTTCTTTGCTCTATAAGTTAACAAAGCCATCTATAGGAAAATGTCCACATATTCCACGTCATCTGGGCTGAAACATTCAAGATCATCAAAGTAGTATAGGAAAACTACCTTCTAGTTCTTTTGAAGAACTTCTTTGCTCTATAAGTTAACAAAGCCACCTGTTGGAAAATGTCCACATATTCCACGTCATTTGGGCTGAAACATTCCAGATCATCAAAGTAGTATGAAAGTCACTAGAATGTCCACTTCCTAAGACAAAGGCACAATTGTCCTAGAAAGAACTTTGCTGAGCCTGTTGTGACCTTGAAGTCTCAGCGAAAGTGATATATGGCCCAAAAGAACATGATGATTGTTGGGGGTTTATCAGGTAGTGCTGAGGTTGGTCGGGGGTCCTGAGAATTTAGCAAGCATTAAAGCATTGCTAACAGGAAGACTTGAGGGCCTACTCATCTATTGCCTTGCTTGTTCTCCATCTCTACACGGTATCCATCAAGGATGCCATATAGTTCAGTCATCGTGAGGGAGTTCAAGGTTTCTATCCTTTTGATAGAGACACAGTAGAACGTCCACTTATTCGGGAGCGCACTCGTGAATTTTCATGTTAGATCTCTCAATTCAATGGCAATTCCCACACACTAAAGGGAGGAAATAAGATCCATATACCTGAAGTATTGGTGGCTAAGGGTCTCTCTAGCAATATAAGTGAAGTTCTTAAACTGCTTCTTTAGTGAATCTTTCATGTAGTCGTTCGAGCTGGAGTACATCTCGGACAAAGCATCAAATAGTTCTTTTGCTAACCTGCAATGCTCAATACCCACCAAGATGGAGTTGGGTATTGAAGTCATTGGAACAGTCATAGCATTGCTTTGGTCACCGATGATAGATTGCCACAATCTATCAATTGATGATAGATTGCCACATCTTGCCATCTTGGTACCTAATGAACCTTGGTATGTCTACTCCATGATTTAATCTTTTTATGGGTGATGATAGGTAATTTCAGACTTCTAGTTGAGGGCCATTTTTGAGTGTGGTTGAAGAATAAGTGAAGAAAGGTTGTTTTGTATGGTAAGATCTCATAATCAAGAGCCCAAAAAGCTCTAATACCAATTGCAGGATCGGGTTTTTTCACTAAGCACTTGTTTTCTCTCAAACTCACTTAATCACACTCGGTTAGATGATGCAAAATCCCTCTAATAGTTGATAATAATATATTAAGTAACTAAGAACACAAGAATATAATTTTCAATTCTCAACTCAAAGTATTACAAGACTCTTACAAGCATATTACTGTTGGGTTTTGTCACATGTAAAACAAGCTAGTTTAACCATTTAAACTATAAAAATGCAGTAGAAAAAGGAGTTTAACATGTGATTTATAATCTGAAAAATTTACCATTTGAAAGCTCACACAAAACCCAAAAATTAAAGATCAACATTATATGTGAAATAGTATGCTATCAAACAAAACAAACAACATAGGGTGAACAAAGAAACAACAATTCTTTCACAAGATGTTGTAAATGTAAAAGATGAAGATGATGATGTCCTTGAATGTCTAGCCTTCAAAGGAGAAGACCTTAAGCTTGTATACCCACAAGCTTTAGCAAACACCTAACTTGTTAGGAAGTTAAACACCAAGATCAAACCCTCTTGCACAATCCAAAATCTTCAAGAAGTTCTTGAAGGGCAACCAACAAAAACGAAATTTTCAGCTCCCTTTAGCTTCTTTATCCGAAAATTCCAGCTTGTTTTAGAGAGAAAATGTGTTTTGTGTGTGTACAGAAAGGTGTATTGTGTGGGAGAGAGCAAGTGCAAGAGTCCTTAAGTCTTCCACAAGACAAGACAACAAAAAAACACCACCACTAAGGGCGGCTGAAATGTATTATCAAAAATGGGTTTCCCCCCATTTTAGTTTTATAAAAATGTTACACTCTTAGCCCTTAATTTTATAAAATTAAAACCTCTTTTAATTTAATAACAATAACACACTTTTATTTGATATTATTTAACCAACTTAAATAATGAAAACAAATAATTTATCATGAACAAATTATCCATATAATGTTGTTCTTTTACAAAAGTATAGTTTTAGAAAACTAATTTTCTAATTGGTGTCAATATTTATTTGTTTGATCTCATCAACAAATAAATATTAATTGGTGTTTGCGTAGCTTGTTAATGGGTATGATCCGACTTGGATCATAACGTACTAACCACATCAATGTTGTATGTGTCTTGGGCATATAGGATCCAACAATTACATGAGTTACAACGAGAAACTATATATACTATCACCTACAGTCGGTTATACTCTGATACCAACTAGAAACTTATGATTAAAGCAAATACTACATTGCTAAAGAACACGGTATCTTAGATAAAATATTATCTAAGATATAGTAGTCATGACATGTCCATGACTTACTTTTTGTCACCAACTAAAGCTAGTAACTGTACTAACTAATAAAAGGCGAACAATGGAAAAAACTATGGTCAACTACATGGGCATGGGAAAATGCCATGCAGTATATCGGAGCTTTTTAGTGAAGTGTCAAAAGCACTATACTTATATCCACTGGTTCATAGTAGGTTCGTTCAAAGGTTAACTGGTTTCGGAAGGACTTGTTCTTCCAAAGCCACTTATACATCGGAAGAGGCTACTTCTTTAGAGGCTCGAGGATTTCTTCAGATCTTCAAAGTTCGGAAGTCATTGTCTTGGTTTCTTCCAAGTCTTTAGAGACTTGAGGATTTCTTTAGATCTTCATATCTTCACATATTGTCTTTAGAAGTTGGAGTTTTCCTTTAGAAGATTCTCGGACATAATTTTTGGAAGTTCTGACTTTCCATTCGGAAGAACTCCATTTGCCTTTGGAAGTTCTTTCCTTAGCCCCAGAAGACCTTCATTAGTTATACCAAAATTGTCTAAGTGTTTGGTTTTGGTTGAACTAGCCTTTCTAGATCGAACAAGTACTTCGGAAATATTCCTTTCTTTCGAGACCAAAAGTTATTATGAATGCACGTTTTTAGTTGTCTTCCTTTTCACTTTGGAGCTTTTGAAAGGAAAAGACTTTCCTTCCGAAGCTATCTTATTCTTCTTATTCTCAGAAGTTTTCTTCTTGGTCATATGGATAGTAGATTTAGGATTGTAGAAGCAATCCTTGGCAAGATAAGAAGTACTACCACACATGATGCAATCAACTGGCTTCCATTTAGGAGTTTTCTTTTGAGTATAAGGCTAAGCGTGATCAATTTCCACTTCTATCTTCATCTTCATAGATGATGTACCAGTCTTCTTAGGGTGATGCTTGCTCTTGGAAGTGGGTTCAGGTTGTGTATTAGTGGTGCGCAACTAACCATCCTTTCTTTCTTCATAGGGATGAGTTGGACATGAACTAGAACTCCTGATACTAGAGTCCACTGTCAAATCTTAAACCTCTATCACCTTAAATCCTGCAAAGATAAAGACTTGTGTTTGCTTGGAGTTAAAGTTGGCATTTATCTCTTGAACCTTCTTTGATCTTCTCTTGGCTGCTCTGATCAAGTTCTTCCTTTTGGACTTGGTCATCCGTGATTCATTCCTCTTCTCTAGAAAATAATGACCCTTCTTAGGATGATCTTCTTCACTTACCTTAGGTTCATCCTTCACTATCTCCTTTTCATCTTCATCCTCATCTTGAATAGTGTCTATGATGGAAAGTTCATCTTAACACACTCCATAACTTGGAGATCTTACACATACTAGTGTGTGTGGATGAGCTATCTTAGTAGATCCTCGTCCTTGCTTATTCTGATAACAAATCTTTCATGCAAGGATAAGGATATAATGTTCTTGATGGTCTTTTCTTCAAGAACACAACTTTTCATCCCTAGCTTTGTTGATCATAGGATTAGCCTGACATTTAGATAATTTGGTAACGAGATCTTTTATTTGAGTTCTATAGTTGGTCTGTTCATGCTTAAGAGTTAAGATGGTTTTCTTTAGATCTTCTATCTTATGTTTGTAATTAGTTTAGCTCTTTTAAAATCAGCTTTTAAGAGGTTTAAGGACTCAAGGTCAGATCTCAACTCCATGTTATAGGACATGTAACAATTAACTTTAGTAGTACACTCATGAGTACAAAGATGTTCCAATACCTTTGCTTTTTCATGATCAGCCATCAGTTCTTGGTTTGGAAATGCATCTTCAACCTCAAAGCTCTAATAAAAGCATCCTTCTTCAATAGAAACTACAACTTGCTGCTTGGGCTTCTTAGATTATGGAGCTCCATCTGTGTAGTTTGGTATGGATTGTGCATGGCCATCATTTGACCTTCGTGCCTTGCACTCCCTAGCAAAGTGTACTATTTGGTTACAGTTGTAACAATTCACCTTGCTTTTATCCCGACCAAACTTTCCACTGGTTGCATTGCTGGGAAACTTGCATGTCTACGTGTTGAATTTCTTAGCTCTGTGAGTGAGAAGATTCATCTGTTGTACTATTTTCATGTACTCTAGATCATCTAGATGGATACAGTCCAAGTCTTCTAGAGTGAGAGAAAGTTGCCACTTTTTTCATTAATAGAAACAAATACTTGAGAAACGTTTGTCTCTTGGATGTAGCAGATAAGATGATGTTGTGGTTCTTTACAATCGCTTTCAACGACATGAAAGGCTAAACTGTGTTGATTATTGGAGTTAATAGATTGATTTTGTATGTTTATCTACATCTGGTATCCACTGGGGATGCCATAAAACTCAGTGAAAGTAAGGGTCTTAAGGTTTTTAGTCCTCTTATTGACCACACGATAGTGTGTTCATTATTGGGGAAGAGAGGACATGAACTTCCTCATAATGTCCCTATTTTCAAGAGTTACTCAAACATCCATTAAAGTATCCATAATCTCAACATACCTGAAGTATTGCTAAGTCATGGTTTCACCTGTCTTGAAGGTAAATTTCTCAAACTATTCCTTTAAGAGTTCTTTCTTGTTCTCTTTTGCTTCATTAGACCCCTCATACATAAGTTGCAGTGTATCCCATAGTTGCTTAGCAGTTTTGCACTTCTTGAACCCTCTTTAGATAGAGTTTGGAAGAGTAGTTTGGAGGGCGGTCATGGCTTTTTGATCTACATCAATCTTCTTATAGTGTTCTTCTGAGTAGTGAATCACTTCCTTTGGCATCATGCCACCACCACCAATAGTTGAAGTGGTGCATGGTACATGAGGTCCTAAGACAACATGTCCCCACATCCTATTGTCTTAAAGACTTGATGAAGACTTCCATTCTTTAGGACCAAGTATCAAAGTCAACAAGAGTGATCAGTGAAGATGTTGTCATAGTACCGGTTTCCATATCAACCTTGATAAGAGATGCCATTTGAGTTGTTAAGTGTTTTGTGAAACCGAAGGGATTTAAGATGGTGAGATCTAACAATTCAGAGCCTATAAAACTCGGACACTAGTTGTAAGATCATTGAAGGGGGTCAATGCAACAGATTAAATAAGGAATCTGGTTTATGTTGATGATACTAAGAACACAAAAAATATGAGACAAAACTAAGAACAAGAGAATATTTGGTTTTCAAGAATTTTGAATATTGCTCTTAAGTTCTTTTATAATTATTACAATGCATAAAGATAAATACAAGTAGTTGAGACACTATATACTACATCCTACAGCCGACTATAATTTGAAAGCCAGTTAGAAACAGTAATCTAGATAACAAGATCAATGTATAGTCAAAAGTTAGATTTCCTTTTGGCTTGTGACTATGACATGCCATAACCCATATCTTAATATATTATAAAAAGGATAAAATGTACAAAAGTAGAAACTTACATACCAATAACCTTAATCTACAATTAACAAAAGTATGGATGGACCTTTTCACCAACTTATATAAGTTGGTGAGTCATTAGAGTTGGCAACGGAGTGTTGTTCAGCTTTTGTCAAAAGGTGATTAAAGAAAGCATGTCTTCTCTGTCTTTAGAAAAAAATAGTCTTTGACTTCGGAAGAATTTGTCTCTAAAGATTCAGAAGACTTCATCTTTGGTTACAGAAGATTTGGTCATTTGTCTTTAGAATACTTTACACTTAGCATATTTTTCTTTGAGTTGTGTAAAACTTCCTAAGTAACTTTACACTGTACTTCATGCATGCATGCTCTATTTGTCCAAAGGATCGAATTACAACACACTTGAGAGGTTGAATCATTCAATATCAACAATAAGAACAAACTACAAACAATTTTATTTTGAAGAAGAACCCAAAAGTATTCAAAATATGACAATCACAATCCAATACTAACAACATAACAAAGCTCAATATATTTCCATGAAATCAAGCTTACAACGAATTAGGGTTTTGGCAAGGATACCTACAATAATAGAACTCTAAACTATATATAGTAATGATAGTTTCTCTGACAGTTTCACTGTCAATGAAACTATCCTGCCATTTTACAGTTTTGCTCGCTTAAGACACACAGTTTCGCTGGTGAAACTAGCAGCTAACTACGAGTGAAACTACAGTTTCGCTCATAGTTTCGTTGGGCAGCAAAACATAACTAATAAAACAAACTTATAATAGTAAACTAACATTTAACCTATTACAATCAAATATAAACAAAATCTAATCTAAGGTGAGTCCAATACTCCAAAAGGCATCGAAAACCTCCTGATCCGTCAACACAACCTCATCTCCACTATCTTCTTGAAGTCTCAACACCGGAGAAATAATATCTACATTAATAGCTATGTCATTCTCCAGTACTCTAACAACAATCCTATGAGGATTGGCTCTAGTATCATACTCGGCAGCGCGCCAATAATCTCTAGTTTGAAGGTCATAAATGGTGGGAGAGTGAGTTACTATATAAGCGATGGGTGACCATTGGAGCCAATGAATACAATCTATAAATCCTGCGGCTTTAGGGTGTGTATCATCCAGGATAGCCGTAATGTTTTTCCTCTTGTCAAACTTCAGATTAGCGATTTTATCTGAAAAGTAAATGAAACGCATTAGAAAGATATACTAAAATGAATAATAAAGAATAATAATAAAAAAATTAAAATTAAAGAAACATTAAATTCAATTCGCTAGGCGAAAGTATAGTTTCACTAGCCGAAATAGTAGTTTCGGCAACGAGCAGGATGTAGTTTTGGCATGCCAAGGCAGTAGATTCGGCAAGCCGAAACTATAAATTCAACCAAGCGAAACTGAAGATTGACCAACGAAACTGTCAACTTCGAATGGACAGCATAACTTCACAGTTTCGCTGAAAACCTTTGAACTTTCGTTAATGAGTTGTTTAAACCTAGATTAAACACCCCAATCGATCATTAATGAGTTATTTAAACCTAGATTAAACTACTGTCCAAGGTTCAGAATCACATCTGAAGCTTAAATGACAATCAAACACTCAAAAACACAATATCGTTCGAAAAATTCACGGTATAAGATCTGAAACTAAAAACCACGGTTGTGCGACAATGAGCTCTTTAATTTACAAAATATGGTATATCGGAAGTGAAACTATTGTTTCACCGGTACATGCTTTGGTTAAAAATGACACTCATACGAGCGAAAGAGTCGGCGAATCTACAATTTCACACTGCGAAATATTCGTATAGTTTCGCACATTTTTTTAAAACCTAAAAAAATAATTTTTTTCCTTTTAAAATAATTTAAAATAAAATAAAAATATTTAGAAAAGAATTAAAACAAAAAGAAAAGCAAAGTAAAGGAATCAAAATCAAATTGCCCCACAAGGCCTCACCAAACTTCACATATTTTTACATAATAAAAGTAAATTAAGGATAGAGCATAACAAGAAGGTGGAGAGATTTTCGGGAGAGTCATACGTCTACAAGCTTGCTGACATACTTGTCCTTTTTGTTGAACCCTGAATGGATAATACATGCCAATTCAATTGGCAACTTGTTGGTTATTCTGCTGGAAACTCCTTAAGTCCAAGAAATAATGCGGATGAAGAATCTGCTGAGAAGAACCAAGTGTTGACTAACCGCATTTGTAAATGCGGAAGACATAGAACAAATGCTGACAAGTGTTTGTTCTTCCGCATTAACAAATGCGGATAGTCAAAAAGACATGCGGACAAGATATGTTCATCTGCATTTGCAAATGCGGATGACCTGTAACAAATGTGCCTAAGTTTTGTTTATCCGCATTACCCAATGCGGATGACCAACTTCTAATGTCCATAAAAAGAGAAGAAATGTTGATCAAGTTCAACTCATCCGCATTTGTCAATGCGGATGAACAGAAGAAATGTTGATGAAGACTTAGACTAGTTCTAATGTATAAGTCAGGGGTAGATTTGTCATTTTGTATAAAAGACATCTTGTTAGCCTATAAATAGAATAGAAAACCTCATACATGAGGTGACTATTGATAGACAATTAGAATATTTTTTATTCCAGATTCTCAAGGAGTATTATTACTTTTTAATGCTCAACCTTAGCATTCATTTTAAAGCAATCACTTTCATCAATATATACAATCATTCATGAGTATCTTCTTGCATTGAATATTTATTGATTGTTTGTTTCCGCCATTCAATCTCTGACTCAATCACTATATTCGATCCTGTGAGAATCTTAATCTCACCACCCAGTCAATTGGTATCAGAGCCTTGGCTCTCGATTCTTTTTTTTGATCTACCCAAGATTAAAATAGAACTTGATTGATATGGTGATCAAGTTGCTAATAGTGTGTTTTATCACCTCTATTTAGTAAACAATAGAATATACTCTTCAACAGTTACCGTTCACACTCCCTCACCCTCAAGAACAAACCAACCATACCCATTTTGAAAGCTGTGAACAATCAATCAAACAAAAAGCTTCAACGGAAACTAAGAAACATAACAAGTCTGATTCTTTGAGCCTGTTTTTGACGATTTGGACAAGTTGGACTAAGTGAACTTCAGAACTTATCTAATCTACATTATACAAGTTAAAATTACTTTTTTAAAATGGATTCACACAGTTTTTCAGAACTTGGCCATACACCTAAACCTCCCATGCTTAAACACAAATCTGAGTTTAAGCAATGAAAAATCAGATTTAGGAATTACATTATAGGTGTAGATCCGGACTTTTGGATCTGAATATGCAAAGGCCCTCACATCCCAGTTACACTATCTGCAGATCAAGCTGCCATCTACAAAACATCTAAAATACCTATTAAGGATCTGACTCTTAATGATGATGACTACAAGATTGACCTCAAAGCCTACTCCATACTCACTCAAGCACTCAAGATGGATGTGCTGAAAAGACTAGAAAAGTATGGTACTACTAAAGCAATATGAGATGCACTGCTAATTATGTGTGAGGGAAGCAGTGAAGTTGCAGAGATTAACAAGGATAAGCTTGTTAATCAGTATCAAACACTTTATCACTCCAAAGGGGAGTCCATATCTAAACAACTGCACAAATTTGTGCAATTGGTAAATGACTTGGAAATCATGGGAGTCTCTTATAAAGTCAAAGAGTCAAACAAGAAAATGCTGCAAAGTCTTCCAGAGTCTTGGAAAAAAATATTACCATGTTGAAGAACACTCTTGATCTTGAGAGTACTACCTTGGATATAATGATAGACAAGATAGAGGCACTAGAGCTAGATGAAAGAAGCAGAAACTTAGGTGGACCCAAAGTGATTGAGGCATACAAGTTTCCATCAGACTCACACTCTATGGAAAATGCCTTCAATACTGAGGAGGATGATTTTATCTCTTCAAGAGATCAACTGAAAACCACTGGATTCATTGCAACTCCACCAATAAACCATCCATCAACATCATCCCAAGCATCAGGATTCACTGCAACTCCTACAAACACTCCTAATGATACAAGATATGAAGAACACAAGGCAACCTACAATGCCTTTGTTGCCAGCATTGAAGCTTATCTGGGAGGAAGACTCACCTCTGCACATCTAATCCTGGAAGACTTAGAAGAAATAGATCCTGATGATGTAGAAGAAATGGATTTGCAATGGCAAATGGCCATGATTGCTATGAGAGCTAAGAAGTTTTTCAAAAAGGGAAGAAAGCTCAGCCATAATGAAAACACCAAGCTTGGGTATGACAAATCCAAAGTGAAGTGCTTCAACTATGGCATGACTAGCCA
>BJCM01168349.1:0-26248 GCA_018326385.1 Flaveria bidentis | reverse complement strand
AATGGGCCCAGTCGCATCTAATATGGGCCGAAGCCTATATATACCAGTTTCAATGTGTAGAAAGTAGAGGGTTTGAGAGGGAGTCTGCCCGGGAGCCTAGGGCTGCCGGATGAGAGGGATCTTCCCCTTGCCAAGAGTCTTGATTCTTATGTTGTAACGAGCTTGTAATCGTTAGGTTTTATCAATGAAACCATTCAATTATAGTTCGTGTTATTGTTTGACTTTTGGTTTGATGTTGTTTATCCTTCCGTCAAGAACGTGGTCAAAACTCACTACTCACGAGTCACGACTACAAGCTTTCAATCACCGCCTATACTCCCAATCACCGCCTATACTCCCGACCACCGCCGCCGCCGCCTACGTAACGTCGTTAAATTGAGAGAAAAAAAATATGGTGTAAATGCTACACTCATCACGTAGCTGCACAAACGAAACGCCATTAAAACAAAGATTATGATTCCAAATGATCTATTTTGCGTACGAGTATGCTTATCGGTCAAATTAAACTAAAGATAATGGACCCATCTTGACCCACACTACTCATCGTGACCCAAACCCTTTCTAACCTAACACTTTGTCCGACCTGACCTGCCCATTTTGTCAGTTGTAATCAAATGTATGATTTTCTTGGAAATGGAGAATTTTGTATTTTTTTATCTGACCCGGCCCATCTTGACCCGAACCCATTCTAACCCGAACCCGTCCTAACCCGTTCCTAACATGAACCCGTTCTGACCCGAACCCGCCCTGACCCGAACCCATCTTGACCCGCCACCCAACCCGACCCAACCCGCCCATTTTGCCATGGTACCTCAACAATGGCACCTCGAATCACATGACCAGGGATAATAGCCACTTCACCGAGATTGATACAAAAAATAACGGGCTTGGTGCGATTTGAAGATGGCACTAAAGTTGAAATCAAAGGGAAATGGTCAAGAGTGTTAGAATGCAAAAACGAGGAACATCATGTAGTTGATGATGTCTATTGCACCCTGGAATTATGTAGTAACATACTAAGCCTTGGTCAACTAACGGATAATGTCTACAAAGTATGGATGGAGGAAGGTTACTTATGGCTTTATGAAGAAGATAATCAAGTCTTAATGAAGGTGAAAAAGATCCCAAACCGTCTGTACAAAAACAATTTGAAAATCGGTACACCAGTATTTTTCTAAACTCCAGTAATGACCTAGCATGGCTATGGCCTGCTAGGCTAGGTCATATAAGCTTTAAAACAATGAACAACATGAGATCTATAAATATAGTACTTCGTATACCAATCTTCCTCATGCCCATTACGTTTATGATGCTTGCTTGCTAGGCAAATAGATGCGTATCCTGTTTCCAAAACATGCCATGTATCAGGCTAGCAAACAACTAAAGCTAGTACATATAGATCTATGTGGACCAATATCACCTCCAACTCTAGGAGGAATTAACTACTTCATGCTAATCATTGATGATTATATGAGGTACATGTGGAGTTACACTTTAAAGAAGAAAGACGAGGCACTTAGAGTATTCAAAAGGTTCAAGAATACGGTTGAGATTGAAATTAACTTGACGATTAAGTGGATCGAAGTGATAGAGGTGGTGAGTTTCTCAATCAATTGTTCACCACCTTCTGTAATGAAACCGGGATCAAACGACTCTTTACCGCTCAGTATTCACCTCAACAAAACAGTGTCTTCAAGAGAAGAAACCGAACTATAATGAACACAACTCAAAGCATGATGAAAACCATGAATCTTCCTCAAAATCAATTGGGAGAAGGAGTGAGGCATGCTACTTTTATTCTTAACAGAACTACAACAAAAGCAATTGAGAATATTACCCTGTATGAGGCACTAGAGGGACGAAAACCAAATTTAACACATTTACGTGTTTTTGGTTGTTTAGCACACATGAAGAACAATTTTCCTCAACTAAAGAAGCTACACGATCGAAGTAAAAAGGTAGTATACCTTGGAATCAAACCGGGAACAAATCTTACAATTTGTTTGACCCAAGCTAAAAACGGCGCTATGTAAGTCGCAATGTTGTTTTCGAAGATAAGACAAAGTTTAATTGGTTAAAACATAAAGAAAGCATGCATATGGGAACAGGACCTGAATGGATTAATTTTCCTATTACCATAGAAGAACAATATGAACCAATTGACAATAATACATCTTCTTCAATACAACAAGAAACTCAAAGTGAATCTGAAGTAGTAAGCGACCTAAAAGAAGGCCCAAGTGGACCTGATCCAAGTCCGGTAGTAAATGCTCCAAGTCCATTAGTAAATCAAGACATTCAAGATCATTCATCTAACGAATATGATAAACAATATATTTCAGAAAACCAAGACGATCCCGGTACAACACTTCTAAGATCTACTCGTCAAGTGTTCAGACCAAAACACCTTGATAATTATGTTCTTCTCTAGGAAGAAACCTTAATGCATGATAATGAACCATAAAATTTTTATGAAGACATAAATAAAAAACATTGGATGGAAGCTATGAGAAACGAATTGCTTGCTATCGAAGAGAATGGCACGTGGATACTTACAGAATTACCAAAAGATCGTAAAGTTGTCGATCTTAAATGGGTGTTTAAAGAAGAAAAGAGATAATGAAGGAAATCCTACAAAGTATTCGCCCCGATTGCTCGAATAGAAACTGTAAGGTTGCTATTGGCTTTGGCTGCAAAACAATCTTGGAAGGTGTATCACATAGATGTGAAGACGGCGTTTCTGAATGGCAAGACTTAAATGAAATTATTTACGTAAGGCAATCGGAAGGATTTGAAGTACTTAGAATAGAGCACTTCGTGTATCGACTACTACAAAGCTTTATATTGACTCCGACAAGCACCTCGCGCTAGAAATGAGAATTTGGATGGAACAGAGTTCCAACGTTATCCAAGAGAACAAGCTGTGTACAAGAGACTAAATGAAAATAGGCTCGTAATTGTGGGAGTTTATGTTGATGATCTAATCGTCACGGGGTCCAATCTAAAAGTGATCAAGTTATTCAAAAAACAAATGATGGTAGAGTTTAAAATGCAAGATCTTGGCCTACTATCTTATTTGTTAGGAATTGAAGTTGAGCATAAGGATGGGAATACCACCTTGACACAAAAAGGGTATGCTAAGAAAATCTTGGCTAGCACTGGACTGTTAGAATGCAATCCGTCAAAATATCAGATGGAGCCAAGACTTAAAGTGGACAATGAAGGATGAGAGAAAGTAAATTTTACCGAGTATCGTAGGGTCATTAGTAGCCTTTGCTATCTCCTACACACATGACCCGACTTAAGTTATGAGGTTGGAATAACTAGCTGGTTCATGCAAGAGCCAAAAGTGTCTCACTCCCAACTTCTAAAACATATCTTGAGATATGTACAAGGAACCCAAAGTTATGGGATAGTATACAAACAAGATGGAAAAATTGATCTAGTTTGCTATTGTGATAGTAGCCATGCAACCAATGAGGATGCAATTTCCTACCACAGAGAATTGTTGATATCATGGAATTCTCAAAAGCATAACGGTGGTGCTTTCCTCATTTGAGTCGGAATTTATGACAGCATCTGCCACCACGTGTCAAGCACTTTGGCTAAAAGGTTTACTAAGTGAATTAGCCAGCCAACATAAGAAGGTGGTAAAATTATTCATTGAAAACAAGTCCGCCATAGTCTTGATGAAAAATCCTGTTTTTCATGAAAGAAATAAATACATAAATAGTCGATTTTATTTTATTAGAGAATGCTTCAAAAGAGGTGAAATTCAAGTTGAGTATGTTGAAGGCGAGTCTCAAAAGCAGGTTATATTCACCAAAGCGTTACCAAAATTAAGGTTTGAAGAAATGCGAGCACTACTCGGTATGAAATACTTGGGAGGAACGCACAAGAATTAAGGGGGAGATTGATAAATTATTCCTTGTTGGGCCATAAGGACTAGTCAACAATCAAGAAAGTTAAAAGCCCAAATTATGTGACGGTATTGAAGTCGGTTGGAATAATCCAGAAAAGAAAAAAAGAAGTAAATAAGTTATTTTTTAATATAAATACATGTATAAAGTCGTAAGTTTTTTCCATTAGTTTGTGAAGCTATCGAATTTCTGAGTATATCGTTGTGTTCGTACAAAATATTGATTGTTTTCTCCAACAAACATATCATTTCCCCACAGTGCTTACTACACCAAAACATCATAGACAAGTATGCGGCCAACGAAATTACATTCTCAATGTATTTTGTGCAATTTAAGTTTAACTAGTTTTTTTACTTGTCGTGTTTTGCTGCAACATCATATACGGCGTAATAGTATATACTACAAACGGCTCAACTCGTTTCCAAATTAAATTTATGTTGAAAAGTAAAGTGATTTAAACTTATATTATTGAATGAAAACATATTATATGTGACCCGACTCTTTTTCAAATAAAACTATGTCAAAGCGCAGACCAACCCAAAACATACATGAAAAAAACACATGCAGCGGCGTCGACGTATGCGACTTGATAAAGTATATATCACAATCCGCACTCGACTCGTTTTTAACTAATTTTATGTTGAAACATATTTATACCATTGAATGAAACATATTATATTTGACCCAAAACCTTTCTAAACTAAATTTACGTCACAACCTGCATATCGTCGAATGAAACGTATTGTCTTTTACGCAATTTATGTTGAAAAGTAGAGTGATCTAAACTTATACTATTGAATAAAAACATATTATATGTGACCCGACTCTTTTTCAAATAAAATTATGTTAAAACACAGACCAACCCAAAACATACATGAAAAAACACATGCAGCGGCGTCGACGCATGCAACGTGATAAAGTATATATTACAATCCGCACTCGACTCGTTTTTTAACTAATTTCTTGTTGAAACATATTTATACCATTGAATGAAACATATTATATGCAGGAACGGTGAAGTGCGGTCACTTACAACATAACAACACAAAGAGGAGATTAACTTGACTAATCAAACAGTGAAACTTGATTAACGACAATAGATGATACTAAGAACACAAGTAAGTAAGAGACAGAACAGGATAGCAAGATACAGGAGATGGTTTTTAAGATTACAGTATATTGTCTTCTCAAGTTCTATTACAAGTATTACAAAGCATAAAGAAAAGTTACAAGTACTTAAGATACATATACTACATCCTACAGCCGGCCATACTTTAAAGGACAACTGGATACAAATGACTAGACGTAACAAAAAATCAATTGTAGAGTCAAAAGGCAGATTGCCTTGTGTCTTGTGACTATGACATGCCATAGCTCACATCTTAATCTATTACAAAAATGATAAAATGTATGAAGTAGAAAGTTACAAACTTAAGACCTCAATGTACAGTTACTAAAAGCATGGACCTTTTCACCAACTCATGCAAGTAGGTGACTTTACAGAGTTGTAGTGGAAAGGGGTCTAGCTTTATGTAAAGTACATCAGATAAAGCATGTATACTAAAACTTTTTGGAAGAAATTTATCTTCAAGTGTTGGCTTCGGAAGACTTTGTCTCTGAAGCTTCAGAAGATTTCATCTTTGGCTTTGAAAGATATTGGTCTTGGATTCGAAAGATTTCATACTTTTCTTGCTTGTGTGAAATTTCCGAAGCTTTCTTCTTCAATGTACTTGTGCAGCATGTAGGAGACTTGAAGTGTTTAAGTTGCATCAACCTTAACATGTATTCCTTACATTATATTTGACCCAACATCATTCTGAACTAAATTTACGTCGCAACCTGCATATCGTCGAATGAAATGTATTGTATTTTACCTGCCATGTATATTTACGTCTAGGCATATTTATATTGTCCAACGAACGTTTTATATTTGATTTGACCCACTATCCCAAACAATAAACAAATTTAACTTCCAACCAATAACAAATACAATAAAAGAAAAAATATAACTGTTCATTTAGTTTTAAAGAAATACAAAAATATTTATAAGTCTTGTAGCCAATGGCCAATGTTGAAGAAACCATGGAACAGGACTAAAAGCATAAATATTGAAAATTATTGTGGTCAAAGTTAAAAAACCCAAACTCTCCTATTCATTTCATTTGGTTTATTAATATTACTAGGATGTTTCATCGGTGTGCGTTGCGCGCATGATAATCGACTCGAAACAATTTGATATTCAAGGCTCGGATTCATAACCGGTGGTCAGTTACGACCAGTGACCCTAATTGACAGTCACACCTAAACGATAGACAGCACTTTGATATCTCATCACCGTCCATGAATCTCATCTGGCGAGCAACACATCAATAACAAACAAAGAAATGTAGTTTTATCCTGTTCACTCAATGTACAACTTCCTTACTTGCTTGGCTTTTGAAGCAACTGTAATTTTTAAAAATAATCAAAGAAATCATGAATAATAACAGGCTAGATGGCATATTGCATATTTTTTTAGATCTATTTCACAAACACCAGCTCAAATACCATAGTAAAACATAATCCCTAAAAACTGGTTCTTCTTACTGTGTGTTACAAAAATTATGGTCATGTTCATTTGTTTATTAATTAAGGGATCAAACTTCCAATCGACGAAGCACATCTATTATATATCTTAACTAATTTCCACATTACCCAAAACAATTTGCTTTGTAAACAGAAAAGAATCAAAATCATTAATAATTATGTGGTCAACATACATAAACAAAGTCATATATAATAAACAATTAGATGCAAGGAGCTAGAACTTATGTTCTTCGATCAAAATTACTAACTGGATGAATAAAACAAAAAAATATCAAAAATCAAAAGTTACGTTCATCATCCACATAACTTGTCAATGCGTGAAAAAACAAATATTGAAAAAGAAAGGATGTCAATAAAAAAACGTACCAAGTGACTCATGCATCTTGTCACTTGAATTAAACCAAAGCGGGCAAAGTGCAGAATTCTTCACTTATTGCATTAGTTTTAAATAATTTGTATTTGTCCTATCAATGCATTCCTTTATCCATTGTCCATCCTTGTAGTCATATGTTTATGTTTATTCCATAAATATTTTTACTCTAATAAAAATATATTTACGAGTGCATATGGCTAACACTATATTGCTCCTCACAAATTTTTCCCGCTTCTCTTTCATATTTAATAATCACATTAATTACTAATAATATTATTAGTTTTTTTAAATTAAAATAGTTTATAAAATAAATTAAGAAATAGATATGTTTACTAATGTTGTTTAGTAATGTTATTTAAAAGGAAATAATTTTCAAAAATTTAAAAAACTTTATAGAACATCAAAAAATTTTAAAAATACAAAATATTTTATAATTAGTGCTTTTAAAAAGTAAAATTTTTAATACCAAAAAGAATAACTAAATTTAAGTTATAATAAGAAAGTTTTTATGTATGATATTTTTTAAACATGTGTTTTGAAATATAATTTTGATTTTATTGATTATAAGAAAGATTTCAATTATATTCTTCTAAAATATCTATTTATAATTAATAAATTTTCATTCTATTTTATATTTTATTTATTCAACCTGGTAATACACGAGTTTACTAAAACTAATGTCTCGTATATAACATACTGATATAGAGGTGCAATAACGAAGATACCAAAGTAGAACTACCTCCTATTTCTCCGATTTCTCATGTTAACCCACCAGTTAGTTATCTAAACCTGTAACGAAACAAAAATCAGTATCATACGTTTAGTAGTAGATATGTGAAGACAAAGAATCAGAACATACCATTGAGAGGTGAGGTGAATCCGGTAATCAAAGTAAAAGTGCTCGGAGGATCGATTGTTAAATATCATCAACTCTAATTAGTGATGCAGTTGTTAAGACTTGAAAAATAAAAACGAATTGAAGGAACAAAATCTACAGATATGAAACTCAAATCACTAGAAATAAATTGATTTTTAAAACTTACCGTTCCTTCTCTTGGTTGGTCGCTAAAACCCTAGCTGTGTGCATGCGACGATTTTCTTCCCCAATGACCGATGCCTACACCCACAAAACACCAACAACCGATCTACGAATGTACTCATCGGCTGTCCGTATCAACTGCCATAGTCTTCATTAGACCCGACACAACCACCAAGAATGGCTAAAAATCGCTTTTAGAGCATCACCATAGACCGAAGGTTTGTAATGCCGTGAAAAAAAACTCCACCGGAAGAAGGAGCAATTGTCATCTCTCTATAGTTTCTCTTGTTTTTGTCCAGGAGAACCTTTAAAGTGGGTTCAACATAATAGCTGAAGACACTCGTGTTGAAGGGAGGATGCAAGAGGGCTGTTTGGTGGATAAACATGATTGCCCATGTAAATCGGTCTGGCCTCTATTGTAGATCTAGAAATCGACGGCGCACATTCCAAATGCTACTTAATGTAATGTAATTGCACTTATGGTTTATATGTTTGGTTTGTCTAATGTAATGGCTGTCTTTAATTACAGTATATGGTCAATTGCACGTATGGTCACTAATAATTTGTGGTCAATTTCACATATGATGAATTAGTGTTTTGCTAACGTAAATAACATATAATGAACAACATATATCACAAGACACCTAAATTTACAACTTTAATATCCATTATGCAGTACAATAAACTATAAGTCTAAGTACATCTATAATAAGAAAATATATTTATAAAATTGTTACAATAGTATTAATAACCCAACAAATTATACATATAACACGATTTATGTTATTAGTACATAGAACCTTTAGTGATCATGTAATTAGTGCATGCGTGATGCAGTCCAGAACACATCACACTAACAACTTAGACACACGTAAAGAGCTTCAAAAATTAGTTATATAATAAGAACGATTTTAAGAATTAGGTAAACAAAAAATTAATTATTTATATAATTAGATTTTTAAAGAATCTTCTTATTAGCTGTACTAACTATAAATTAAAGTTATAGTCTAACTAATTTATAAAACTTTTAATCAATATTATTTAATTACGTTTTAATATTTAATTTTATAATTGGTGTATAAAAGATATTTAAAATAGTTTATTAAAAAAGAGAATTTAATTTATTCTATTAATTTCTTAAATTAAGGTAAAAAAACAATTTTGTAACCCTTAAATAATGTATTATAATATGGTATTATAATATAGATATGATTTAATACAAATTATATAATACATAAATAATCACTACAAGAATATGAGATTAAGACAATAACAAATATCATTATCATAGGCACCTTATGTTGTCGTCATGGGTGACCTATGTCGTCGCCTCTAATGTAGTTGCTACAATCTTATCGCTACAAGCCAACCACAGGTATAATTTTCACATTTTTTTGTGCCTGATTGGGTTATATACTTTTAGGTCATGTTCAAAACATTTACTTCACATAATTATAATAGTACTATATACTGTTAGCTAACACTTAATATGTAAACGTAAATTCATTATTATCATCTCAATTTTCAAAGATGGGAATAAAAAATTTAACATTTGATATATATAAACTTACAAAGAATTCAGAAGTAATTCCTACTTATTATTCCTTCCAAGTATCTCAAGCACTTCATTCCTAGCAGACATTAAAGTCCCAAAAACACATTCTTCTTCTTCTCTTAATCCCTTCAATCCATTCCCAAACACCTCCAATCTCCTCTTCAGTTCCATTCCACCATCACAATCATCAACTCCACTTCTAACAATCGAACGAACACTCTCATTCACTTCTTCAACTTCCTTCAGATTCCCCTCTTTTTCCATTAATTTCTTCTTGAATATACAATCCAAAGCCATCAAGGAAGTATCAATGGATTCCATGTTTCCTGTAATCTCCGTGATCAAAGGATCAACTTCACTGTTTAACCCCGATAACACAACCCCACATACCCAATATCCACTACTTCTCAAAACCCTCATAGCTTCATGAAAGATCCACTCTTTCTCATTCCGATTCCCGTCGACCTGATCACGTCCTGTGGATTTAAACTCCATGATGGAATCATGTTTCTTAATCTCTTTCATACGCTCGACGGCAAGTGATGGAGAGCTTTCCATGAGACTTGTAAAAGCATGCGTAAGCGAAACTCGAGCTTGATTCACATGTGAGATAGAAGAACTGATAGAATTCAGAAGGTGTAACATGTTAATAGTGTAATCAAGATATTCATCAACCGAACCAGCTTCCCAACTGCCCACTGGATAATCTATCTCCAGCATTAGCTTTGCAAATGCATTGTTAATCATTGGTAGCAAGTGGAAACATTGGTGGATCCATGCTAACGACAAGAATTCGGGTTCAAGTTTTAAAATTTCTAATGTCCGGTTTAGGTGTTCAGAAACTAGTGATTTGAAAGGTTGTAAATACGCCGAATGGACTTCCGACATACCACAGTGGCGCTGGCGGCAGTGGTGGCAGCGGTAGTGGTGGCGGTGATGATGATGGAAGAATCTAAGAATATGTCGTTGGAGAATCATTGGTAATAACTTATTGATATGTGATATGGTGAGTTAGATGGTGGTTGAAGTTTATATAGAACATTGGGTTAGTACGGGTAATTTGTTTGACAAGAGCTGATTATGATGTTTGACTTTGTAGAACGGTCAAATGTTGTTATCTGATCGAAGCTCGTAATTTTATAGTACACGTTTTGGCGACCAGTGGGTGGATTTGCTTGTTTATTACTCAAACGACCACTTGCAACTACAGATTTGGCTGTACTTGCTTTTGTGTAAGGTACGATAACTAAAGAAAAGATGTAACTCGGGAGGGTGTCTCTAGTCTCTAGATTGGAATTAAATAGGCACGAGTTATAAACCCCAGAAGTTATGAGTCCTCTAAAATTTTAAGCTTATTATAACTATATATAATCAAATTGGATTTTGAAACAAAAAGTTAAATGAGATGATTTGGTTAGATCATTTTCCTTTCAAATTTAAGTTCTTATGTTTTAATTCAATTAGTGGTAAGTCTTAATTAATTTTTATTATGTTTTTCTAACATCACCCATATCTGTTGATTCAACGGTTTCAGTCTAGCATTGATTGTTTAATATAATTTAATTAAAAATCTTTTTAAAACTAACTATCATAATTTAACTAATCATGTTTATTACATAAAACAAATTGAACCATTAAATAAAGTGTGAAAATGATTTTTGAATTTATTGTTAAAATACCTTTTTAAAAGTATTTGAAATTCATTTTTGATAATATAATTTTAATAGTTTCAAAGTGACTTTTTACACACCCTACGATTCATACACTTGTAAATAGACAATTGATGTGTTTCAAGATTTTATGAAAATGTTTGTGTGTTTAAACTTGGGTTATCTTATTAGTTGTTTAGTTAATTACTTTATTGGTTGATTAGTTGATAATCTTATTAGCTGTCAACCTCAAGTCTCGGATATGAAATAGGGCCCTAAATTTTTTATTCGTCTTGGGGCTCGAAGACAGTTGAGATGCTCGTGCATCCATTGTATTTGTATTTACTCCTATTGTAATTGTATGTAATGTAATAAACTTGTTAACCCAACTACTTTATATAACATCTTACATATAAAAATTGGTAATCAAGCTTCTTTTGCAGTATAAGATGTAACTTTAGTGTCCACATCAAAAATTTTAGGAGAAGTGATAATTTTTCGATGGTTTATAACACTATATATAGTGATGTGAGAAAAAAAAATAGGTATTTACGTTACAGCAACATACACCAGGTAATATAGTTATAGGGATATTAAACCTATCAAGTAATACATATTATTTGCACATATAAAACAACCAGGTAGTATCTACATGTGCTTCGCGGCTGGTTTCGTAACGATATATTTCCATTGTAGAGGGCTCAAAAACGGAGAGTCATCGTAGCTGCAAACACTTGTGTACCCATCGAAAACAATTGTTAGTGGCTGGTGACAATCGTTTGCCACATCGCTAAACACAACATCTTTATTCATCGTCATTTTTTGTTGATCTGTCAATCACGACAGAAGCGTGAAATACTTTGGGTGTGACTCGTTAATTCAAAATACATTGATTATCAAAACATACAATTCATAACAATAATATAAACATTACTTTTATTAATATATAATTATTAGGATTACATATTACAAATTTAGTCTAACATTTTAGACTTATACATGGTAACCCTAAACAAAATATATATTCAACTCGTCACATAAGTCCAACTAATACTGAACGTGAACGTCCATGTAAATGCTGAAGTTGAACATATCAATAATTAACCATACGCATAACTTTCCTAGATAGTCGTGTTGATCACTATATATGTTGAAGGTATATACAAGGTTATAGTACATTTTGCTGATCTGAAAAAACATACTTAAAACACTCAATAAATAGTAATTGATATAAACGATTTTGAATTGATGCAATACAATCAAACTCATTGTCATACCTCAACCTTAACGGTGGAATCGTCGAGCTATGAGGGTTAAGATTATTAATAGACACATAACGCTATCTTTAAATAGAAATATTATTATCATAAGTTTTAAAAATGTAAATTACAATCATAAGTCTCAAACTTGAAATAAACAAAACATAAGATAAATAATCCAAAACATTTTATTCATTAATCTAGGTCCAAATCCTAGATGTGAGCAAATTCAAAAGATGACATCAAGCTAGAGCATTTCTTGAAACATATTAAAAATAAAGGTCAATTATGAAAGTTGGTGAGTTTTCAAGGGTTTAATATACATAAAAATATCAAATGATTTACATGTAGCAATTCATGTCAATGGTTATGAATTTTGCAAGTTTATAGAACATATATAGCTACAATCAAATATTGACTATAATTAAGATTACAGGTTTATAACGATTAGCTAAGTGTACTTGGTTCCTATGATGAACAAGTCATATGTCATCACGAGCCGACAATACATTGGCTTTAGCATCAAATAGGCTTGTCTAGCCCATAGATGTATGATGTCGTCAGGCTAGCAATAGTTAATTATTGTCAACATATAATGCATCTCATATAAATCTCATAATAACATAAATAACCATGACAAAACATAAGTATGAATTGCATGTGCGTTACGAGTATAAAACGTTTACAAGTGTAAGTTGATAAGTTTAACATGTTTCACCCCAAAAGGTGTGAAATAATATAAAAAGGGGCAAGGAAACTCACATGACATATATGTATATAAGATGATAAATAAGAATAAATCGATGTTCCAACAAATTACTTTACAAGGTACCTAAACGTATATATTAGAAAATTAAGTTTAATAAGATTAACAATTAAACGTGAACTAGGGTTTTGATAGGAATTTGGGTGTCATATCCCGACGGAAGCGTGAAATGCGTTGAATTGGATGTGACTCGTTTGTTCAGAACACATTGATCAAGAAGGATAAATAATTTTAATATAATAAAACACATCATAACATAATATATTACATAATCATAGATAATTTAAAGTTTAAGATTACATCATATCACAAGTAGTCAAAATTTGACATAATATAATCATATTTTAAAACATATTATCTAACTGCTTCATCTTCAATAACGATGGAAGTGAGCATCCACCGCTAGGCTGAGATCGTAAAGATTAACAGTTAAATTCACACAAACTTTTCCCGTAACTTCTCCTCAACCATTATACACATCAAAAGAGAATATTATGCTGTTAGACATGATGATTTTTTAAAAAAGTTTACTCAAAAGAATCAACAAAGAGTTGGTGAGATCATAGGTTTGATATCCTTACAAAATATATATATTGATGCAACATAATTACAACCAAACCTACTTATAAACAGATGATTTATAACTGTCATAATATAAATCACAAATAAGATAATATAGCATTGCAACACTCATCTTGTTGGTGCAGGAAATAATATCCTATGTAGCGCTATCTATATTATCAGGCGGTTCCACATCCGAATTAATAGTTGTATCATAATAACAGTAAAACATAAAAATCTTATACATATGCATCAATCTTAAAACATTATGTTTTTTCTCCAAAAAACTTTATAAATACCAAAATGGGGCTATAAGTCTCACCTTTTACTCCAGTGGATTTCCTATAAAAACATTTACAAACAACTAATATTTCTTCAAAATTTTCAATATCTTAGATAAAAATATCAACATAGCAGCTATACTCATTTGTATGTCATGAAACTTTTACAGTAGGTATATACAAAAATCTAATAAATGATGTCAAAATTTCATATGTTAATTATTTACAAATTATTTTCTGAAAATTTTATGATATTGAAATAAATTAGAAAAAAAAAATACTTACAGGTCTCTAATATTTATCGATATTTATCAAAATTTAAATATCAACATTTATACTATTTCAAAATTTTCTGAAGTTCTAAGTCATAATATAACTCTTTTAAAAAAAATTTCTTATTATAATAATAATTGGTAAAAATAGCAGATTATATTCAAAATTTCCAACTTTCATACAAACTGTTCAAATACTTTCATGATAACTTGTATAAATTTTTCATAATTTATCTAGTAGACTAAGTATTTTACTCAATTTTTGATTTACAGATTTTTCTATAATTTGCATCTCCTGTATATTTACGAACTAGGTCATGAAACTTATTTTTACAGGTCATATAGAACATAAGATATATCTTATAATTTAGACTGATTTTTACTAGTTTCAGATCGTCTGGTTGGGAATTTTCTTTTAATAACTTAAATGATTTAAATAATCTATTTTACTTATTATAATTGTACCAAAATTTGTAAAATGTCACCTTTTAGTATTTCTAACATTTCCACAATTTTATTCCCACCATCACTGTTATTTGGGTAATAAATCAAATTTATCAAGATTACACATAATTCTAACCTTTTATTTATAATCTTTTTGTTTGATTTCATAATTTATTATATTTTCTAGATTCTCAAACTTTTCTCACGGGTTTTTGATCAAGATAAAATATTTGTAGAGTTTAATGAAGAACTTTTCATGTTTTAATCACAAGGGTTGATTATATGTGTTGATTAAACACATATATATCTTTATAATCTTAGTTAGTTGTGGTTTAGGAAATGAAACCTTGATTTTGACAGAAGAAGAGGATAAAAAAAAATGAAGGTAGCCTCTAAATCTTGGTGAATCTAGTTGCTAATCTTGGTCTTGGTGTTCTTGATTTCTTGCAACAATGATTTGGAAGATGGTGTCTAAATGAGGCTTGGATGGTGCAAGTTGATAAGATAACTGAGAGAGGATACAGAAGATGGTGGTGATAAGCGGTTTTTATGGTGATTGATGGTGAAGGTGATGGTGGTACTCAGATGTTGTGGTGAAGTGGTGACTAAGAGTTTTGAGATAGAGAGTTGAGATGGTGGGTTGGATGGTATGGGTTTGTCAAGTGGCCGATGGTGGCTTATATAGGGTCTTGGCTGATGGCCATAAATGAAGGAAATCATGATACCTAGTTCTAGGGTGATGATTAGGCTAGGCTTAGGGGTTTAGGTTTCATGCAAAGGAGTATGCTTGGTGTTTTAATGGTTAGGTGGCAGTAGTGAGGTGTGACTTAGTCGATTAGTGTTAACCACTAGGGTTAAGGCTTTAATTTGGTAACTTAATGTTCTAATAAACCAAGATTAGAGCTTAGGTTATGCTTATTGATAGGATCATTTTCGTATGGAGAACTAACATATTCTGCATGATACCAGATCAAATAGTGTGATGAAACAAATGTTAAGAATAGAGTAGAAATTGATCAGGAATGAACTATTAAGTTGGATAGGCTGCTTAGGACGCTCTAGACGACTAGGGTTTGTGAATATTCAAAGTCTCCTGTTTTTCCATGAATTATGTGGTATTTATAGGTTTTCAGTTTCATTTGTATGACTGAACCATTTGCATGGTTCAATCGTGCAACTGACTTATACGGTTGATTCATACGCACGACTGGGGTTTAGTCGTGCGACTAAATCAACCTTATGTCTCAGTCATACGACTGATCCAGTCTCCTGGTTTAGTCGTGCGACTAGTCCATAAGTATGATTCATTCGTGGGTATGCTCCATAAGTATGGTCCATTAGCATAAATAACCACCCGACTAAGTTGAACATATTTCTCAATCATTATTGACTTAGAACTATGTACAACAACCTCAAACCTATATATGATGTTCATACATATGAATTATATTAAGGGGATTGGAAATGCATCTTCAAGCAAAGAGACAAAGGCTCTAACTGCTCAAGGGGATGAAGAGCAGGATTGGTCCTTCCAATTTGTTTCTCCTGGAAAATCAAATATTGCCTTTGTCGAAGCTCTGGATGATGGATCTGCTAGTGAAGGCAAGATTGCAGTTGAGCAAGCATTGTCAGATACAAAAGAAGTTGTGAACGTGGTAAATCACTTGGTTGAGGAAGAGCTCAGAGCAATAAGTTCAGAATCTCCAGCAACAGAAGAGTCTAACTCTGCTTTGATGGCTGATTCAACTGACTCCTAACAGGTAAGTTCTTTAGATCAATTATTTGCAAAACATGCTTGTTCTGAACGTGAAAAATTTAGGGAAAGCATTGATCTGAAATTTGCTAGGTTATTAGAACACAATGATAAATTAGTAAATGACTTACAACTCTGCACTGAAGCTAATCGTATATTAAAACAAAATGAGTGCAGTTTTAAAGAAAAGATAGAACTTTTGGGTAAACAACTAAGGGAAACCGAGGTTGTTGCCTTAAATCAATCTAATGATATAAGTTTTATTTAAAATCTTTAGAAAAACCAAAAAGGAGAAAGCATTTTTGGAAGTCGAGGTTAATTCTTAAAAAAAACTACATAGTTGGGCTAGATCTTTTAACATAGTTCAAAACTTAGTGAAAGAACGAAACCATGGGTAAGGTTTGGGTTACAAAGTAGTTCCACCACCATATGAAATCCTTTTTAATACAAAATGTAGACCTATTAATAACAACCCAGTTAAGTGTAGATACATGTGTACCTAGTTTAGGAGCTCAATGTAAAATGTCTTTCATGTCTTACAAATATGTAATTGAATGGGTATGAATAAAATACAATGTGTGGTTGATGCTTCTAATTTTTAATATTTCATTCTTTATTGTGTGATAACACATATTGAACTAACTATATAAGTTTGTGGTTGTTTACATAGTCAATAATGGTTGAGAAACGTGTTTAAACTTAATCGTGTGAAGTTCTCATACGAATGGACCATGCTAATGGATCATACACATGAATTCTTCATGCTAATAGACCAGTCACACGGCTGAAATAGGAGACTGGATCAGTCGCACGATTGTGACATGAGATTGACTCAATCGCATGAGTGGACCTTCAGTCGTGCGGATGGATCAACCGCATGCTTTAGTCGCACGACTGAACCATGCTAATGGTTTAGTCATACGAATGGAAAACCCTAACCTATAAATACCACTTAATTCATGGAAAAACAGAACAATTCAAATGCCTGCGCACATAATCGTACCCTAGCCGTCCAGAGACTCAAGAACACCTGTTCCAAGTTCATAGATCGTAGTTAATCATCTTACAATCGTTCTTAATGTTTTGATTTATTATTAGATCGATTATACTTGCGTTCTCACTGATTTGATCGCCAATCAAATAGGATTCCGGACTATTTGGTTTGGTATACACGTAAATTAGCTAGCACTCCATACCTAAACGGTCCTTACAAGTGGTATCAGATTTTTGGCTCTTGATTTGCGTGTGATTCAATCGACTTTGATATAAAAATAACATTTTTCACTCAAAAACTCAATCTTTTTGTGTCAAATAGTGTTTTCGGCGTCTCCAGGTCAAAATGTTAACAATTTTCGGCATACGACAATTAGGGTTCGTGAGAAATTCGTGTTTTTGCATCAAATTGTTCAAAACCTTCGTTTTTGCAACAACAGTAGTCTTCAGTCGCACGATTGACTCAATCGCACGACTGAACCCATTCAAATCACCCATATGCACGATTGAACTCAGTCGCCTTGTTCTTTCGTACGACTGACCAGCCTCATTCGCATAGACTCCAACTGCATTCTGCTTATGCACGATTGAATCCAATTGCACGATTGAATTTATCCGCACACACCATTCGCACGATTGACTCATTCACATAAGTTCAATTGCACAAGTGGTCCATTCGCACAAGTGAAGTATTTGAGTTCGAAAGTTTAAAGTTAACGGGATGGAAGAACAATATTCTGCGTTCACTGCTGGTAGAGACACACGGATCAAGAACCTCTTGCTTCTGGAGAATGAGACTGGGAATCATAACAAACCACCTAAGCTAATAACATTAGACGATTACCCATAATGGAAGCAATGTTTCGAGATCTACCTCAATAAAGTTGACCCCAACCTTTGGGAATCCATTGAAAAGGGATATGACATGCCGGTTGGTGCAGATGGGGTAAAATTGACATTAGGGGGGATGACTAACAGCCAAAAGGCTAACTATAATGCAGAGAAGAAGGTTTATGCCCTGTTAACTCAGTCTATTCCAAAGGATATATTCCATTAATTTTCTGAAAATAAGCAGGCAAAGAAACTTTGGACAACCTTGGAAAAACGCTATGACGGAAATGCTTCGTTAAAAGCTCTAAAGGCAAAAGCTTTGAAGAAGGAGTTTGACAACTTCTCTTCAATGGGTAAAGAAATTCTAGATGATGTAATCGACAGGTTCTATCATCTCATGAGTGACCTGCATATTCCTGGAGTTACAACGTCGATGGAAGACAAGGTATCTAGCTTGGCAGATGGCTTACCAGAAAAGTGAGATTCGTTTGTATCTTGTTTGAGACAAAACTGTATATTGGTGAAATTAGACATAAACAACCTCATCCTGAAATTGAGAGAAGAGGAATTCAGGATAAAATATAGGTCGCAAAAAGGAACATATGACCAAAATCCTTCACTTTAAAACGCCTACTCCACAACAGCTACTTCAGGAGCACCCTTTCAGACTGCATTTGTTTCAAGTTCAACTGCTCCTTCACTTTAAAACGCCTCCTCCAATGCTTCTTGTCAAAGGCAACTGAGAAGGAATCCATCTCCTGGAATAGGAGAATGGGACCCATAAATCCAAGGAAGATGAATCATCTCATTTTGAATGATTTGGTTAATGGAGTTAATGTCAAAAACTTTCAACTTCCGGATTTTTGTGTGGCGTGTAAGAAAGGGAAACAAACCAAGAAGTCTCACAAGGCAAAGAACGTCAACTCTATTGAATTGCCTCTCGAACTTCTACATATGGATCTGTTTAGTCCTGTGAGCATCAAGAGCATCGCTGGAGATCTGTATTGTTATGTAGTCACCGATGACTTTTCCAGATTCTCTTGGGTAATGTTTCTGAAATCCAAATCAGAAACATTTAATTCATTCAAACAGCTTGTGACCACATTGGAATCTCTATACAAGTTAAAAGTACGTCAGATTTGCTCAGATAATGGTACATAATTCAATAATCAGTGGATGGAGACATTCTGTAAAGAAAATGGAATTGTACATCAGTTCACATCTGCCTACAGTCCACAGATGAACGGAGTTGGTGAACGGAAGAATAGAAGCTTGATAGAGACAGCCAGGACGATGCTACTAGACTCAAAACTGCCTATCCAATTCTTGAATAAGACAGTTTCAAATTCATGTTACACTTTGAATCGAGTCTTGGTGGTTAAAAGACATGGTAAAATGTGTTACGAGTTGCTCCAACGACGTAAAACTAATCTGGAGTATCTTGAACCGTTTGGTGCATCATATACACTACTGAAGAAACATCAGACAGGAAAGTTCAGTGAAAAGGCTGAAGAAGGTATTTTTCTAGGATACAACATACCGAACAAGAAAAGGACCCACCATCTTTTACAACAACTCAACGGGTCAAGTAGAAGTGTGGTGCAACGTCGACGTTCAGAGATTCACCACCTCCCTGCAGGAAAAGGACCCACCATCTTTTTCGATTATGATGGCTTCTTCAAGTCCTTCAACATTACTCTCACTCCTTCTGATGATGAGCTTTCGACAAAGATGATGTATGAGGTCATAAACACATCACCCGCAGACTCGACAATATTCGGGTCACAAGGTCAGTCTTCTAGTAACTCAGGGGGAGCACTGGAGGTAAGTGACTCCTCTTCTGATGATGAAGAAGTAGAAAACATTCAGGTGGATCAGGAAGAACAGGTTCCTACTACTACAAGTACACAAGCATCAGATGTGGATGCCTCTGACACTTCGGAACCCCATACTCCTACTGCCTCAGATACTAAACCTACGGTTCACAATCTGGAAAATGAGGTAGTTGTATCCACCACTCCTGGATCTCGACTAAATGTGTATCATCCTCTGGACAATGTCATAAGGGATGTACAATCGGGAGTACAAACAAGAAATCAGCTCTACTCAGCTGATTATGCCTCAGTCATGGAAAAAGGCTACCTTTACGACGATGCTTATCGATGTTTGTGTCTCAATTTGAGCCAAAATATGTAAGTGACTCCTTGAATGATGAGTTTTGGGTGAATGCCATGCAAGAAGAACTTCTTCAATTCAAGAAGTTAGGAGTGTGGACTATGGTGGATAGACCTAAAGGTGGTAAGGTCATTGGCACTAAATGGGTTTTGAAATGCAAAAAGGATGACCAAGGGGTCATTATCAGAAACAAGGCTCGACTAGTAGTTCAAGAATTTTGACAAGTCGAGGGGATTGATTACAATGAAGTCTTTGCACTAGTGGCAAGAAAGGAAGCAATCCGTATCTTCCTAGCATATGCCTCTTACATGAAGATCAATGTCTATCAACTGGATGTAAATAGTGCATTTCTTTATGCTGAAATCCAAGAGACAGTGTATGTGAGTCAACCCGAGGGATTTGAGGATCCGTATCATCAGGACAGAGTTTACAAGCTAGACAAGGCTCTATACGGGCTTCATCAAGCCCCCAGAGCATGGTATGAAAAGTTCTCGACTCATCTTGTAAAACATGGGTTTCAAAGAGAAGTGATTGATTGTACACTGTTTATCAAAGAAAAGGATGGTGACCTACTACTTGTACGGATCTATGTTGATGACATAATCTTCGGGTCCAAAAATGAAGAATTGTGTAAAGAATTTGAAGCAGTAAAGAAGGTAGAATTCAAGATGAGTGCCATGGGAGAAATGAAGTTCTTTCTTGGGTTACAGGTGGATCCGACACCTAAGGGAATTTCCCTTCATCAAACAAAGTATGTAGGCGATATTCTTAGTCGGTTCGATATGGAGAATGCTTCAGAAGCTGGGACTCCACTTGCTACAAACCACGATGTGGCACCCGACGAAAGTGGCGATCTGGTTGATGCCACTATGTACCGAGGAATGATCGGATCTCTTATGTACCTCACTGCCTCCCGACCGGATATCATGTACACGACGTGTCTATGCTCCAGATATCAGGCGAAACCGAAGGTCAACCATCTCATCGGTGTTAAAAAGATATTTTGTTATCTGAAGGGTACTCCAACACTCGGGTTGTGGTATCCTCATGATGATTATTTCAAGCTTACAGCGTATAGTGACTCAGATTACGACGGATTCAAAATGAACTACAAGTCAACATCAGCGGGATGTCAATTTTTTGGGAGAAGATTTAGTCACCTGGCAGTGTTAGAAGCAGGCCTCGGTTGCTCTGTCAACCAGTGAAGCTGAATATGTTGTTGCTATGAGTTGTTGTTCACAGATCATCAGGATACAACAGCAAATGCGGGATTACGGTTTGCAATTCTCTAACACTCCTATTTATGTTGATAATTCTGCTGCTATAGACGTAACTAAAAATCAGGTCCAACATCCTAATACCAAACACATCGGAATTAAATATCACTTTATACGTGATTGTTTTGAAAAACATTTGATCGATGTTGTTAAAATAAATATGGATTTTCAATGCGCTGATCTCTACACAAAGGCTTTTGTTAAACCATGTTTTCTATATCTGTTAGAGGTCAGCGACGTTAAAAAGAAAAGTGAAGTGATTTTCGATGATGTCAGTACTTAGTCCGACAAGTAGATTTCATTTTTAATTTTATCTTTTATTTTCTTTTATTTATTCGCCTAGTAAATTTCTAAACACAAAAACCATTTTCAGTTTTAGAATTTTAGGGGGAGAATAGGTTAAGTTAGTTAGTATTAATAAAACAAGGGAGGATGGCAGTCTAGCTAAGAGAAATGAGATTGTATCTGTGATACTGATTCAATGACTATGGAAAATGATAGTACACAGGAACAAATAGTTTGGGACTTTAAAATAATGAAATTGTTTAAAATGCAAAATTCAAAGTACAAGTATGAGAATTCTAAGCAACATAAAAGGAAAAATGATAGTAAAACTTGCGACTACTAAGGTAACACGGAGAAAGTAGACCTAAAGGCTGTTAGACCGTTAGATGATGCGTCGGTAGATTCAACACAATAGATAAGTAGACCTCGTTGGTGATTTCAAGTTCAAACTATAGTGTTCAACAAGCTGTGGGTTAACATCTTATCCCTAGTTAACACAATCAACGGAGTTCCAATAAGGGGTGACGAGCAAAATAAACGCCACATATGTGTGCGGATAACCATAAAAATGAGCAAAGCACATGAAAATTGCAAAATGCAATCTAGCTAATATCCTATGTTGTTGGTGCTATATGTGCAAAAAGAATATAATTGCTCAAATAAGAAGATAGGTTGTGTGCCTCTCTGCTGTGTGATGACAATGACTTGAGGATAAGCATAACCTAAATACTCTAGAATTCATTGCTGTTTGCGCCTCTCTGCAGTGTGGTGGCACTGACCTGAGGCTTAGCATCTCTTTGAAAGCTCTAGAATAGTTTCTTCTTGAATACTACCCGTAGACCACTCAAAAATCTCTTGAGGAACGTTGATTACCATATAAGCGTGGGATTCACAAATGCTTGTTGAAATAATTAAACTTTAAATCATCACCAATCTGTGTCAAAAGTCTGTGTATGGATTTAAGAGGACAAGTATACTGATAATAATCGTGACTGCAACTCTTGAAAGTCAAAACCACTGTGTGCATCTTGTGGCACAAGTATGATTTCCTAGACTTGCAAATGACTCTCGATGATAACAAGAATCTAGCATCAAAAGGTTTTGGTAACATGTCCCGAATGATTTGATTTACCTGTATGATTCCAAAATGAATCATTCCAGTTATGGTCAAAATACCTTGAAGCTATCTGTTCGAGAATAAATCTGTTAGATATCTATCTTAGGATTTTCACCTCACACAAAATTACAAAAATATGTTTTAGTTTTGTCTTTTAGTTCTAGTTGTTTCATTTGTTTAATTTTTTGTCAGTTTAGTTATTAAACATCAGACTATGCATTGGAATTCTATCTGGGATTTAATCACTTAAAAGGTCACGTCTGAGGTAACAAATTGTTAAAAGGATCACATCTGAGGTGATCAATAGTTTTTTTATGTTAAAATGGTCCTGTCTGAGATGATCACTGGTCAAAATGTCCTATCAATAAGGAAAAAGGGATAGTGTATGAATGGTCATAAAGTCAAACTCATAAGTATGAGCCATTCGCACGATTGGATCATGAGTATGAACCATTCGTACAATTGGACCATACTTATGAACCAGTCACACGACTGGACCATGAGTATGGACCATTCGTACGCTTGGACCATACTTATGAACCAGTCACCTGACTGGACCATGAGTATGGACTAGTCGTACGAATGGACCATACTTATGAACCACTCACCCGAATGGAGCATGAGTATGAACCGTTCACACATCTGCATGTAATTTTTGACCCAAATCGCACTAAATGCACGGAGAAAACAAACCCTAACTGGCCTAAATCGATTAAAATAAAGAAAAGAATGTTAGCTATCAAATAGACCAAATAAAAGTAAAAATTGGGTTAAATGAAAGGCATACTGCAACAATTGAGAGTCCTGCGAGTCTAAAGTACCTAAACACAACGTCGAACTACAAGAATTTACTTAGATTCAGGATAAATGTGTCGAAAAGAGAAGTATGCGACTGGTCACTCTAAATGAACTTCAATCGCACGATTGAACTCAGCCACATGCTCAGTCGCCCGATTGAACTCAGCCGCATGCTCAGTCGCCTGATTGAGCTCATCCGCATGCTTGGTCGCACGATTAAAGTCAGTCGCATACTAAATCAACATACAGAACTCAGTCGTATGGTTCAATCGCAGGATTGAACCAGATTGATCTCAAACAATTTAAGTTGCAATGATTTCTGTTATGTGTAGATCTAATGTTTATGTGTCTAGTGTTACAGAATCATGACAGATAGGTGGATCATCAACACCAAGCACAACATTTGTGATCACTTGGATGCCACCACTCGGAATGCTGCCAAGTTTGCTGGTATTATCGCATTTCTTAGGAAATCGAGGATCCATAGAGCGATATCTACACCGTGCACACCCTATCGGTCTATACAGCAGGCCTTCTCGGAAGGTGCATCTGTTGACCGATCGAGTGAGCCCTACTGTATACGTAGTACCATCTTTGGAAAGGAAATTGAGGTCACAGCCTCCGACCTTAGACGTTTGCTGGATTTGGGAGATGATGCTACCTACCCAACCAGGCTTCATCCTCTTACCGGAAGGGGATGGTTTCTATGGATGAGGTACTCTGGGGACATAAAAGCAACCTGTGTCCCCAGCTCAAGTACCTAGCTCATGTCATTCTGAAGTGCATTGCTTCACGAAGGGGTGGATTTGATGATCTATCTGATCAAGTCCAGAATGCCTACGTGGCACTGGTGCTGAATCACCCCTTCAGCTTCTCCAACATGATTTTCTCCTACTAGATCGAGAACTTAGAGTCCAAAGGCAAGGAAGGCTTCTGCATGTACCCGAGATTCTTACAGATGATAATTGATGAGAAGCTTCCTTCGCTGCCTAAGGAGAGTCATGATGCTGTCTCCCTTGAGATCATGGATGACACCACTCTTGGAAGAATGAAGGTTTACAGGGGCAAGTAGGTAAAGCCCCCTGCAAAGAGGTTGTTTGGGCACATGGCTAGAGAAGATTACGTGACGCCAGCTCGGTGAAAGTGGTATCACGATGATAGTGACTCAGACGTTGAGAGGATTGGTCTACCCTCCGATGACACCGATGGTGATGATCATGATGCTGATCAGGGAGGGGATGGTCAGGGTGGACCTGAACCAGCTCCTATTCACATTGACTTCCAAATGGAGGAGGAGGAGTCAGATGATGAACATCTGGTACGAATGGTGGGAAGCCGGGTCGTGGCCACTCAGAGAGGTATTGAGGCGGTTGGAGGACGCCAATGTGCGTCTAGGGAGGCTATTACTGATCCATCATACACCCCAGACCAGCCCAGTAGCCAAGGGGGAGCCTCTGTGCCTAAAGGCTTGAGGAGGAAAAAAATGGCTCACCCCTATGGCAAGAAGGGGAAGAGGCAAAAGTTTACAGTGACCTCTACTGCTACATCATCTACCATAACCACCACCACACCACCTATATCCACCACACCCTCCACCACTTCCACCATATCACCCTCCACCACTACCACCATACCACACACCATCACTACCACACTGCCTTCCACCACAACTACAGCCCATCCTTCACCACCCACTCATATACCACCACCCATATTGACCACTGCCACGACTACCACCACCAACCACCAAACCGGACCATCATCCCACCCGACATTCCCCACAGGATCACCTCTACCTCCCATTGGGGTAGAGGAACAACTGTCAGCACTGAACCGTATGTTGCTGAGGCTGCTGGATGCTAATGATGAGAAGACTGCCTAGCTACGACAACTTGTGGAGCTAACTTCTGCCCAAGCATAGTAGATCACATAGTAGGCCCAACTGATTGATTCCCAGGGTCAGCAAATTGCCCAACTCCAGGAGCATAATGTCCAATCAGCAAAGAGGATAGAGGAGTTGGAGGCTGCTAACAAGGCCATCATGCTCAAGCTCAAGGGATCAAAAGATAAGCCTCTAAAGATCAGAGAAGGTGAAGATGATGATGGTGATGATAAAGATGATGATAGTGATGATGACAAGGGTAGTGATGATGAAGAGACAAAGGAAAGGCAGTATGATGATGATGATGAAGAAGGAGATGTAGTTGCATCTACCTCAACTCAGGGTCAAGAGAGACGCACCAAGAGAAATCAAGACAAAGGAGGCTCATCATCTGCCCGACCTTCTAACTCGCCTACTATTCAGGGCAAAGGT
>BJCM01168327.1:11813-25497 GCA_018326385.1 Flaveria bidentis | reverse complement strand
TTTAATATAATTTTATATATTAAAAATTTTGATCCCCACGTCTTATCTATCATTAATTTCTTGAGATAAGAAAATTTAATGATAACTCTGGTACAATTTGAGAAATATGTACACGAGTATTGACTAAATTAAATTACTTTTTAAACTTGTTTACTATTCTGTGATATTTTTCCTTGAGTATTAATATAATGGATAGGTAGGCTCTATAAATACACCTATTATTTAAAATAGAGTTGCACATTTACCATTAAAAAAACGGATTCATGGTTTGACCCTAAAGCATTAGTAGTTTGTGCAGTTCATTATTGAATTTTTGTGTAGTTTAATTCGTTTAGTGTTAACAACATTTTGGCCTAACTATATCGGATTTTTAGGCACTTTAACCGCTATATATTCATTTTCCATGCCCTTTATCTTAGCCTCGTTACAGCCTACCCAAAGTCTTTTTGATTTGTGTAATTTTTTTATATATGTTGGTATTAATTGGATCCCTTTACAAGCATACGTTAATAATGTTTCATTATTAGGCCTTGAGCGATTATATATATATATATATATATACACTCGTACCCATTTTACTAATTTCTAGAAAATAAATCGAGTAGAGTAAACATTGTGAGTAGCGTGAGTATATGAATAAAAAAAACCTATAAAGTAATTTGGTTTGTTGAATAATGATTTGTTCTTAAAATTCATTGAAATTGAGTGGTTTATAGTAAAAAGTGTAGATATTTTAGAAACACTTATGCCTACCGATCTATAATCTACTAAAAACTATCTAATATATTCTTTTTATTGTTTAAATCGTTAGCTCCAGAGTACTTTGAGAATTTGCTCGAGGACAATAAAGGTTTACAGTTGAAATATTTGATGTAATCTAAATTATATATTTTTATATTGATATTTCCTACGCTTTAAAATATTTTGAAGTTAGTTGTTATTGAATATTACTCTAATCTGTCCATATTTAAATATTGAAGGTTTTAAAAGTTTAGGAGCGAAAATATTAATTTTGAGACCGACTATCAGTTAATATTAATCATCTAAATCAAAATATAAAATACCATTTAAATGTAAAATGGATTGAATATTAATATGATAGTTATAAATTTGATTTAGAACTTGATTCAAAGGGTATATCGAAAGTTGGTGTATATCGGGTTGGTTAACGGATATCGGATCACATTATTTGGATTCGAAAATTTCACGACTCTATCCGAAATCCGAATTACATAAGTGATCTCTCTACATGATCGAGTTTTGTCACTTAACACAAATGTTATCTCTCAAACTCACTAAGTAACACTCGGTTTGACGATACAAAATCCCTTGAGAGTTGATAATGATATACTAACTAAGCAAACACAAGATGATAGGTTTTTCAAGATACTTGTATATATTACTTCTCAACTCAAAATTTTACAAGACTCTCTCAAACATACTAAATAAGTTACAATAAGAAACTATATATACTACTATCTACAGCCGGTTATACTTTGATACCAGCTGGAAACTTACGACTAAACACATACTACATTGCTAGAATTAAGATATCTAAGATAAAATACTATCTAAGATTTGATAGTCATAACATGTCAATAGCTTACCTTTTGTCACCAACTAAAGTTGGTAACTGTACTAACTGATAAGAAATGAACAATGAAATAAAATATAATCAACTACATGAGCGTGGGAAAACGCCATGCAGTATCACAGAGGCTGCAACGGTTTATCAAAAGGATCATAGAAATGGAACCGGTGGTGAGAAACAAGCAGGTGATACTCAAAGACTACATCAATGGGTTTCCAAAACATCTGACATGGTGGTAACTTCTGATTCCACCATCCTTTTGGAGCTGCCCGAGAACGATGACGGTTTGATTTTGACAAAAAATCTCTATTTGTCATGTGACCCCTACATGAGGCGTCGCATGAGCAAGGTTGTGGAAGGAGTTTATGCTGATAATTTCACTCATGGTTCAAGTATGTATGCTCACTAAGAGATACAATGTTTTAGACCATAGTTTGTTTTTTTCTGTCAAATTGTTGTTACAAGTTAGTATGTTTTGTTTGGATACCAATAAGCATTTCTAGATGGAGTTTATCCATATAAAAAGTCTTACGGTTTTAAACCGTATGGTTGTCTTACGAATTATATAAAAAAATACGAGTGATTGAAGTGGAACACTTCTAAAACTTTAGTGTATCTGATTGGAATAAATATAAAAATCATTGACCTGCTTGAAACAAATAAAAATACGAGTAATCGAATTGGAACACTCCTAAAATTTGCTTACTATTTTGTGAAAATTTCAGTTATGTTTATCGTAGTCATATATATAGTTTAACTAATATTACATACTATCTTATGAGTTTTTCATTACTCTATAAATGGAATCTGTTTTCTTAACTATGGATTATATTTGAGAGGATATATAGTTGTCCTTTTCTTGTATATAACAAGATTTCATGGAAACCTTTGTTTTTTACAGCCTCTAAGGAGCCATGGTGTGGCATAAGTTATGGATTCGAGTCACCCCAACTTCAAGAAAGGAGACTTGATATGGGGTCCCATTAGTCGGGAAGAATATAGCTTGATAAAAGAAACTAGTTCTTTAAGATTCAACATGCTAATGTTCCTCTTTCTTATTTCACAGGAAGCCTAGGTAAGTTAGTTAAATCGATTATACATGAAACGATTTATCTATAGTTATTTAGATCTTGAATGTTTCTTGACTTTTGTAATTATTTAGGTATGCATAGATTGACAACTTATCTTGGTTTTTATGAGATATGTTCTCCGAAAAAAATAGATACTGTGTTTATAACAACAACATTTGGAGCTGTTGGTCAACTTGTTGGACAATTTGCAAAGCTCTATGGTTGTTATGTTGTTGGATGTGCTGGATCCAAAGAAAAGGTTGATTTACTTAAGAACAAACTTAGGTTGGACAATGCATTTAACTACACAGAAGAGCAAGATCTTGATGCCATTTTAAAAAGGTACATTAAGATTTATATAATACTTATCATTTAATGTAGCTCATAGAACAAAGATGGGTCTAATTTTTCAGATATTTTTCAAATGGCATTGATATTTACTTCGAGAATGTTGGAGGAAAGATGCTTGATCAAGTAGTGAGAAACATGAGACTGCACAGTCGTATTACGCTGTGTGGGTTGATCTCACATTACAACCTTGATCAACCAAAAGGTTGTTATAATATCGCTATGCTTATCGTGAAACATGTTAGAATGGAAGGCTTCATGGTTTTCGATCACTATTACTCATATTCTAAGTTTTTTAAAACGATTTTGCCTTTAATTCATGAAGGAAAAATAATCTACATTGAGAATAATGTTGAAGGTCTTGAAAATAATCCGGCGGCCTTATTGGTTTGTTTAGCGGTGTAAACGTGGGAAAACAAATTGTGGCTATAGCTCATGAGTAAGCAAAGCTGACGTTCAGAGACAATTGTGTTTTTAGTCATTATCAAAATAAAAATATGTAGCGATTCAAGTCAGAATCATAAAATATCTAAGCTTTATCGAATAAAAAAGACTCTTGAATTATGAAATGAATTCAAGAAAAAACCGGTGAAGTGTTCATTAGCAATACAATTTATTTGACATTACACCGTCTAGATTAGCACCACAAAAAGAACGAAATGGGAAAAAAATGCCAGATGTCTCAAACTAATACTGTAAACATATAGTATCTTTATAAAAAAGAGTGGTTATTTGATTAAAACAAGTGGTATTTTTAATAACACATGCATCCATTTTGAATGCATATCTTATTTTTATATAAAAAGATTAACTTTAGTAAACCTGCATATAACACAGATTGAATAAATAAAATATTAAATATAATAAAATTTTAGTAATATTTTAAAATATACGATTAAAATTACGTATGAGTATAAATTATAAGTACTAATCAATGATATCAAATTTTTATCAAAGTTTTGTATGAGAAAACCATTGAATGTATACGAGTTTAAAATTGTAATTAAATAACCTAACGTGACATTTAAAAGAAAATAAAATATTGACTATTCTTTTCTTGAACAATTGTAAATGACAAAAAATATAAAATATGATGATGTAAGTAAAAATTACATAAAAATTTACTAAAGAAAAAAATTCATACGAAGAAAGGTCCGTGATACTTTTTCTTACTAATTATAACATATGCACATATGTGTAGTGGATAGAAAGTCAAATAAGACGCACATAAATTGAATTCAAGATTCGAAGTCCCATGTGAAGGTCAAAAATGGATTGTATTAGTCAAAGTACACGGAAGTTATTATCTTTTAGAAGTTGAAATACCTTTTTTTAAAAGAATGACAAATGTATAATCATATTTTGAAAAATAAATATTATCTTAAATAGTTTTATTTATTTTTTTTCGTTGAGACCGTAACTTCAAGGTTCTTATGAGGAAACCTATAACTTGAAGAATTCCTAACCCATCCCATAACATTTTTGCTTCAAACAATACTCGAAACCAAAACCTCTTTATTTTTAGTTGTCTTAGGTACAATAGTTATAATGTAGCTACATACTCGTTAATAAAATAAGCGCTCTTGCAGACAACCCACATTCTTTATTATTTATTTTTATTTCTCTTGTCTACTTTAAGCTTTCTTATGTGGCTAATTGCTTCGGGCTCAAAGCATTCACAATGGATTTTTTATAAATGTATGAGTGCGATTAATATATAGGAAATGATTGTAAATAGTTGTCAAAATGACAGATATAAAATTTACTGTTCATTTGTATATTTTGGGAATTACTGTTTAGTCCCTATAACTATTTTAATATTTTTGAACGTGGTTGTACGTGAAGAAAAGAGAAAATGTAATGATAAAGAGATATAAGTATTATTTAATTAAAAAGTAGAAAGAAAAAACAGTAAACTTTAGTATAATTATATGAATAAAGATATAAAATTCACTGTGGGACCGTTGAAGACTGGGCTTTGTTCATGTGCATTATTGTATAATATAAAAAAATGATTGCCTTTCTTCTTAAATAGTTTAGTTTACATTGAGGCAGTTCAAGTGTGAGAAGGAGTAACGGACATATGAAACTTTGTAAAAACTAAGAATAATTGAAAAAAAAAACCTAATTGAAAACTCTAAAATTTGTAACTTTTGCATGCGTTTGATATCTACTTTACAATGCATGGAATTTTTTTCTTAGACTTACACTTATTAAACAAAGATGTTCTAGACACATAATTTACCTCCCGATGCTGAATTGAATTTTTGGAATAAAAAAAAGAACTAAAGAACCATCGAGCTTTTTTGTTATAGGTTGTTTTTGGCATATTCTAGATGTAACGAGTTGAGAGAAGGAAGATTATGCGTATTCTTACACTTTTAGTTATTTTCATGGGAGAGATTTTTAGGTTTTATAGTGTTATTATTAGTTTCACATGTATTTTCGGTTCTTTAAATGTGTCACATGTTTTTGTATTGTGTAAGGTATGCATTTCTCGACTATGAACCGACTAATTGCAGTGTCGCATATTTGCCGTTAAATATTAGAGAAGAGCGAAAAATTAGAAAAGTGAAAAAAGAAGTTGAGTATTAATATAACGGGTAGGTGAGCCCAAAAAATATAACACATATTGTTTGAACCAGTGTCATCTATTAAAACATATTAATGGTTTGTGTAGTTCTGTTATTGAATTTGTGTGTAGTTTAATTCGTTTAGTGTCAACATCATTTTAGCCTAACTATATTGGATTTTTAGGCACTTTAACCACTTTATATTCATTTTTCCATACCCTCTGTCTTAGCCTCGCTGCAACCTACCAAAAGTCATTTTGATTTGTGTAATTTTTTATTGTATAATGTAAGGTTAATAGAAAAGGCTGATGCAATCAAAGTAACCAAAGTACTTCCTGTATGTATGCATTATGTACAAAGTAGAAGTTACTTCAGAAGTTTTCACTTTGCATAAAAAATATTCTAAGTGTAAAATCTTCTGAAGCCAAAGATCAAATATTCCAAAGCCAAAGATGAATTCTTTTGAAGCTTCAAAGACAAAGTCTTCCAAAGCCAATAAAGTGAAAACTGATTTCTTCCGAAGATAAAAGAGAATATGTTTTCCTTGGATGTACTTTTACATAAAATTAACCCACTTTTCGTTACAACTATGAAGACTCACCAACTCATGCGACCAACTTGCATAAGTTGGTGAAAAGTTCATACTTTTGCAACTGTACATTGATGTCTAGAATCTATTATTTTTTACTTTATGTACCTTTATCATTTTTGTAATATATTAAGATGTAAGCTATGACATGCTATAGTCACTAGTCAAAAGCAATCTGCCTTTTGACTTTATATTGATCTTGTTGTCTAGATTAGTGTTTCCAGCTGGCCTTTAAAGTATGGCCGACAGTAGGATGTAGTATAAAGTATCTCAGGTCTTTTTATTTATTTTTATGCTTGGTAACACTTGTAAAAAATTTTGAGAGTAATATACTTCATTTTTTAAAACCATATTCATCTATTGTTGTTCTTAGTTCTGTCTCTTTGTTTGCTTGTGTTCTTAGTATCTTAAATATAATCCTGGTTCCCTATTTGATTTGTTAAATGTTCTAACATTCTCCTTACTGTGAGAATAATTGTATTGACTCCTCTTAACCGGTCCTGCATATATGTTAGTGTTAATTGGATTCCTTAACAAGCATATGTTAATGATGTTTCATTATTAGACCTTGAGTGATTAAATATATATATATGCTAGTACCTTTATTGAATAATGATTTGTTCTTAAAATTCATTGAACTTTAGTGGTTTATAATAAAAAGTGTAGATACTTTGAAAACGCTTATGCCTAGGGATCTAATGATCTATAATCTACTAAAAGGTACCTAATATATTTTTTTTATTGTTTAAACGGTTAGCTCCGGAGTACTTTGAGAATTTGCTTGTGGGCAATAAAGATTTACAGTTGAAATATTTGATAGTGATCTGAATTATATATTTTTATATTTATATTTTCTACACTTTTTAAATAAATTTAAGTTGGATATTATTGAACTGCTAATTGACCCATATTTATATATTGAAGGCTTTAAAAGTATAGGAGCGGAAATGATAAATTTTTATTAAATTTGAGACCGAAATTCAATTAATATTAAATATCTAAATCAAAATATGAAATACCATTTAAAAGTAAAATGGATTAGATATTAATATGGCTCTTATCAATTTGATTAAGAATTTGATTCAAAGGGTATATAGAAATTAAGGGTGTTTATTGGGTTGGATAACGTGTAACACCCGGTTATTTATCTATTTTGAAGCCAACGAAAGGAGAAAAAGAAATAAAGTCTTAAGTCGAGGGACCAAACTCGCCAACGAAAGAAAGACAAGTGAGTGGGGGTATATAAAGGGAGAGGGCAGCCCTTACCCTCTCCCCACACCCACATTTAAAGCCAAAGAAAGAGGAGAAGAGAGAAAGAAGAGAAAAATGAAGAAAAGTTAGTTCGGATTGGTTCGAGTGAGCAAAATCGTTGAGAAGCGAGTCAAATCAAGCGCTTTTCGTTGTGGTCATTTGTGTGAGTTCTAGGACCCAACCTTTAAACATTTTTGAATGATTTGGGGCTGGAAAACATCTGAAAAATCAGGTTTTTGAGTGTGTGCATGTTTGACCCGTTTGTGTATGTGTATATGTGTGTATGATCCGTTTGAGCCTTGTTTGTGAGCTTGTGTGTGCTTGAACGGTGTTATGGTATGCATCCCTAAGGTTTAGGATGGTTGATTTGGGCTTAGAATGCGTTAGATGAGCTTGGACGTCGAAAATGGCAGATTGGGTTCGGGATGAACTGCATTCTGCATCAGCTAGGGCTAGGCGACCGAATGAAGGCCATACGGCCGAATGAGGTGCGATTGGGGTCCATTTGCACGATTGAGAGTTCATTCGCACGATTGGGGCCAGTTGCATGGGGAGTCATGCGATTGAGGGTCTAGTCGCATAAGTGCTTATCCGCATTAGTTCCATTCGCATGAGGTCCATCCGCATTAAGTCCATTCGCACGATTGGGTGTTCATTCGCATGAGTGTTCATCCGTATTGGTTCATTCGCATGATGTTCAGCCGCATGGAGGCCATGCGACTGAAGGGTGTCCATATTCCCGAATGGGGCTACTGCACCCGAGGAGAAGTGTAGTTTAACTTCTGACTTTCGGGGGAAAGTGCAGATGTAAGTTTTGACGTAAAGGTTCCCGTAAGAACATGTAAGATGACGATTGAGGCCTTAGAGAGCATGTTGGGCATGATGATGTTGCATGATTATGCATGTTATGTATGTATGATGTTGCCCTGTATGATGTTGATGACCGTGTATGATATGTTCTTTATTATGATGTATGTTATTCTTTCCTGTGGCTTTACGTGTCATGCATGTTAATGAATGAATGAAGTATTATGTAACATAAACTGAAAGATAATGAAAGAGGAACATGAAGTATGAAAGCATGCATTAATGAATGATGAAAGTAATGAAAGTCTTGCAAGCACTGTATGTCGGGACACGCCATTAAGGTGTTAGCCCAACGGTGTGCGGGTTCGCTACCCCGGGAGGATGCACATCGTGGTATCTCTTTGTGATTGACCATATGTATGAACCATTTTTGCGTGCCTTAGGTATTGTGATCATTTGGTGCCGAGCACCACCGATGAAGTTCTTTTATAGGCTTAGGTCCAGTACCACGAGACTGAAGGGCATAACATATGAAAATGGTATACCTGAACTTTACCTTAGGTATTGTGACCATTTGGTGCCGAGTACCACGGATGAAGGTCTTTTATAGGATTAGGTCCAGTACCATGAGAATGAAGGGTAAAGTTCATGGTGATGACGAAAGGAAAAGACGTAATGATGAACGAACAAATGGAAGTAAGATGAATGAATGAACAAAATTTAATGAACGATGAAGATAATATAACTATTATCTATGTGTACGTATGATGTATGATCGCATGAAAGAAAAGAACGGTTTTAACGAAAGAAAAATATGTTTTATTCTATAAAACTAGAACTCACTCAGCAACGCTGACTTTGATGTGTTTCCAGTTGGCAGGTAATGATTACTGAGGATGACACGAGGTGGCTACTCAGCTCTATTGGGATGACATCCATTTATATAATACTTTTGTGATGTAATGCAACGATGTATTTTGTAACTGATTAACGATATATTATTTTGAAAAAGTTTTTATAATGAAATGAGATGTCATTTTTGAATGTTTTTGCTGCAATATTTTTGTAAGGCAAATGAAATTTTATGTTTTACGTGCGATGAGGATCCAACTGTAAGCGTCCTGGGAACGGGGCCTTACAAACGGATAAATCGGATCATATGATTTAGATTTCAATGACTCTATTCGAAATCTAATTTAAATAAGTGATCTCTCTATTTGATCAGTCTATATCCGAATCGTATTTAGATAACTTCAAATTATTCTGAATAAACTAGATAATAAATTTTCCTATTTTTTGACTAACTTTTTATTCCTAACATTAAACTAGTTTAAAATCATAATAATACAGAAATAATTAGAAAGTATAAATTTGTTTTAAACAAAATCCAAAATTCAACATGATGAGTGAGTGTATAAGACCAAAATATTAAAATCTCTAATTTAAAAAACTCAATTGATTATTGCATGGTGGAAATATTCAAATACAAAGTATTATAAAAATAAAAAAGTGTAATTGCTGACACTTGTCCTTTTAATCAAAATTAGTTTGGAGGTAAAATTAATAATGTTCTCTTTTATAATTTTTATATTATTTTGTACATTTATAACTTTTAGAGTATATTATTTTTTTTAAAAAACTTTGACCATAAAACAGGTATTTTTTAATATATAAAACACATATAGTGTTGCTATAAAAAGCTTTTTTTAGCTCATTGTGTAATTTTGTTAGATCATTGTGTAGTCTTCAAATTGATGAAGAATACACAATTATCTGATAATAAATACACAATGAACTTGAAATATAAAAGTTTATATTTCTTCTTATCGTGTATTCGAAAATCATCACTATAAAAACACAATGCATAACACAATGGTTAACACAATGAGCAGCACCAAACTCAATAACTAGCAATATACATAATGAGCTGCTTTGACAAGAATTACATGATCAGGATTACATGGTGAACTGACAAATGTAATTTTTAAAAATATTTTTAGCATTGTTCTTTTGAAAATTATAATTATAAACACAATACATAACATAATAGTCAACACTAGATATAACGAGTAACACAATGACCAACAATAGACTCGATAATTAACAATAGAAACAATGAGCTGATTGACGAGGATTACACAATTACCTGATCAATATTACATAATGAACTAGAAAAAATGTAAAAGAAAGTTACATTTTCAACATTGTGTTATTTGAAAATCACAAATTTTAAAAACACAATGGTTAACATTAGACACAACGGGTTACACAATAACTGGAACTAGACCCGATTATTAGCAATAAACATAATGAGCTGCTTGATGAGGATTAGACAATTAACTGATCAAAATGACACTATGAACTGAAAACGTAAAAAAAATACATTTCTATCATTATGTAATTTGAATATATCATTTTTAAAAAAATATAATGCATAATAAACGATCAATATTAGCCACAAGGATCTAATGAATATTACATAATGACTTGAATTACATAAATAGCTGAGGAATATTACACAATGAGCTGACGAATATTACACAATGACTTGAAATTTCCTAAAAAAATCGTTTTTTATGTATCAAATTATAGGTGTTTTAAAGATTAAAAAACACTTGTTCTTATGGTGTAATTTTTTTTATAAATATATATATTATATGTAAAAGTTATGATCGTTCAAAAAAAGGTGGAACTTGGAAATGTGATTGAAGTTTTAAAATACCCTTGGCATTCCATTTAAAGTTTTAATTATTTACAATTATACTCTTGGATTCTCTTGGATTAAAGTTATAATCTTTCTTACCCATTTTAGTTTTTACTCTTACAATAACCCCACCTTATTGATTAATTGTCTAGGATTAGAGACAATGAATATGTCAAGAGTCTTTAGTGTTGATTAAAACATATTAGGATTTGAGTAATGAGTACTAGACTAAAACATAGTGAGATTTTTGTTCTGTTTAATCAGATATTTAAATAAAAGAATTATGATATCCGTAATTCTAAAAAAACTGAGATTCATATTAGATCCGATTTGAATATCTGAATAAAAATTAGGATTTTGATTAGGTTTTGAATAAAGATCGTATTACGGTTTTTTTAATGGATTTTGTTTTTTTTCACCTTTAATAAAATTTAGTAAGTGGAGGTGTATTAAAAGTCTAATGAAAACACACTTGCATTATATTCAAGATTTTGAGTCCCATGGAAAGGTCACGTGGTGGAAATGGAGACGAAAAATTGATTTGATTATTCAAAGCTCATGAAAGTTGTTATATATTAAATGGGTTTTAAAGGTAAATAAAAAATATTAAATAGAATAAAAATTTATTAATTATAAAATAATATAAGATTATAATCTTACTTGTTTATACATAAAATAAAAAATTTAATTCAAAACAAAAGTTTTAAAAAATATCATTTTTAAAAATGATCTTATTATAACTTCCGATTTCAATTATTTTCATATTCATCTTTTATCAACACCAATTTTAATATATTTTGTATATTTTAAAAAGTTTAACATTTTATAAAATATTTTATTTTATAAAATTTTGTTTCTTTAGAAATAACATTTATTAAAAAAATATTTTATTCTTAAAATAATTTAAATAATATTATTAGAAGTTAATATGATTATTTAATATGAAAGAGAAATAGAAAAACTTTGATGAGAAGGAACGTGGTGCTGACACGTGTTCCTCTTAGTTATCATTTTATTAGAGTACTTGGTTAGTGACCCGTGTATTACTCGAGTTGAATAGAAAATATATAAAAATAATAATAATTTTTGTTTTAATTTAAAAAATCATTACCATATTATATCATATGATATGTAAACTTTAAAAGTTGAGTTGTGATTATTAAAAAAATAAGTTTTTGACTATTAGATATTATCATCATATTGAATAAAAATTTATTTATTTATAAAATAATAACAAATTTATAACGTTCAACTTAACTGATTTTTCATTTATGGTGTTTGAAACAAAAATAAAATGTTAAGATTAAGTTTGAAAAGTTTGACATAATTAATATTTGTTTAAAATAATAGGTTTATTGTGATGATAACAATAAATTCTAGGTGGACACGCAAGAAAATCTTAGTCTACTCGGTTTGCAATCTATCTTTTGTTTTCTTTTGTGACATTTGTCACCAAAACAAATTTGTTTGACTTTTACTTTGAGTTTGACTTTGGTCTCTTAATTTGATCTTGTGACTATGTGCACCATGCATATGATTTGTGTGTGATGGGTATACGAACATGAAATGGAAACTTAGATCTAGTGATAATTTGGTGGAGCACCAAATAGGCTTAAAACGTCAGAGCATGTACAATAAATTAGATAAGTTTTGGTAATCCATAAAATAATAAAGGATTATGTCAAAAATGTATTAATACTAATACGACATCGGAATTTACCTAAAGTTTCTAAACAATAATTATATAAACTAAACCTAATGACTTTAAGTGATTAATTAAAGTCATAAAAAACCTAAAATTTTTCAATTAACTCATATAGCATGTTAAAAGATTAAAACACGATTTAACAGACGATTAACGGGTAACACATAAACCAAGAAAAGCCAAAAGATGGGCCTTTTTTGGCCCCAAGTTCAGCCGAGAGCAAGGGAACATCCCTTCCCCCCACACCTAGGGCTGCAAACGAACCGTACGAACACGAACAAGGTCTTGTATTTGTTCGTTTGTTAAGAAATAAACTTGTTTATGAATTGTTCACAAACACTTACCGAGCGGGATTTATTGTTTGTGTTCGTTCATTAAGAAAAATAAACATGTTCATGAATTGTTCACGAACACTTATCGAACACAAATGAATATAAACAAAAGCAAATGAACACACACAACTGTTTATGACGAATATAAAAAAACTTATCTACATAAACAAATACAAATGATTATAGATTTTTTTTACATTTTTGTTAAAAAAATTACACAAAATCAATCAAAATAAATAAGAAGTTAACATAAATATCAAAAAATACTTGATATAATAGTCATAAAAACAACTAACACAAAAAATTAAGAATATAAACGAACACATTAACGAACATAAACAAACACATAAACGAACGAACACATTATCGAACGTTCACAAACATTAATAAACGAACACGACTTGTGTTCATGTTCGTTCGTTTAAATAAGCGAACAAAATTTTCTTGTTCGTGTTTGCTCATTTACTAAACAACAAACATAAACAAAATTTTCGTCAAATGGTTTACGAACCATTCGTTGAACGTTCAGTTCATTTGCAGCCCAACACGCACCCCTTAATATTGTAACCTAATTTTTTTAATCATTCATCTATTCACCAAAATTCTCTCAACCTTCATGTTGCCCTAGCTTCCATCAACCAAAGCCCCTTCAAAAACTGATATTCAAGAGCTCTTTCAAGAAATCAAGATATTTCAGTGTAGTCATTATCATCA
>BJCM01168327.1:0-11793 GCA_018326385.1 Flaveria bidentis | reverse complement strand
ATCCAACGTACGTAAGTTCTATGATTCGGTTTCACTCATTTGAATCCTTTTTCTTTGTTTTTTTGTATTTTTTCTTGAAATGTATGATCATTCTTCTAATCATCTTATTTTTAAGAGGCATATGGACTAATCATATAATTCTACTCGTGGTGGTGTTCGTTTAGACATATTCATGGTAAAAGCCAAGTTTATGTTTTGACGCTGTGATTCTTTCATTTGTTTTCACTTTGTTGTTTTAATCATTATGTGTTGATTCATAATGATCAATCACGGGATTAAACAAACCGTAATCTCAATAATATGTAAACTAATCTCATCTCTTTTGAAAGACAAAAAAATGAAGCATTATACGTCACTAAATCTATATATACGATCAAACCAACATAAGACGTCATTAAATCCATTATTTGGTAGAGTGGTGTCTTGTAGATCTTGATTCATGATTTAAAAACGTATTGTCTATGATTTTGATAGCTTGAGAATTATGGGATTAAAAAAACCACAAGTAAGGTTTTAATTCGTTCTTTCACTTCATGATAGATTCATTGGTAGAATTTTAGGATCCTAGGATATATTATTAGTAGTCTAATCGACCATTAATTGCTAATGTTAAGTTAGCCCATTAAGTCTTTCTATTGCTAAAATAATTCAAAACCTAAGTGATTTCCCTCTCAATAGGAGGATTGATGTAATTTTAATGTTACTTCTCTTTATAAATTTGTACTTGTTCTAGCATATTGATAGTTTATTCTAATAAATTATATTGCTTGCCGTTCAAAAGTAAAAAGTGATTCCCCTCTCATACTCGTCTTCATCACACTTTCTTTTAATTGCTGTTTGTACGTGAATTTTGTTCGTACTATTAGTTTTACTTAAATTCAAAATTTCAAAATCATTATTTTCAATCAGCTAGATATAGATAAATATTTAGTATCCAGAACTTTACGTGTTCATGGACTGATCAGTTTCTTACCAATACTATATTCTATAATGATAATTACACTTCCCTATTGTATAATCGATTTTCATTACAAATGTATATACATCTACACACATCATAGCCATAAAAACAAAACATGAATTTTGCTTTTCTTTGGTGATTTTGAAAACTTAACAAAAAATGGAATTTATTTAAAAAAGATATTGATAAAATAGGAACACACTCGGGTTTAAGTTTGCAAAGCTGAGTGTTTAACCTACTTTTAACAAATGGAAACCACATAAATATGGTTTGCTGAATTACTTGATTTGATAATAATTTAAAATTGGTTTACCAGGTTATGATGATTAACGTTTCTAAAAATATAATGTAACAACTAGGTTTCCTACTCAGAGAATAACCGGTTTATGAAAGCTAGAACAATAAATCAAAAAACCGATAGAAATCATTGACAACTAAAAATCAAAACTATGTAGTCTAACAAGAAAACATATAAATCAAATAAAAGTAAAGATTAATTTGAATCTACATCTAAAGTTGAGTAAACATAAGTTGAACAACTCCATCACAGACCATACACCCGGGAACAATCACGAATGATCTAGTCTTATATCATCTTAGTTATATATTCAAATCTTGATTTAAATATTCAAAACATTAATATGGATAGCGCTGTCTAAATCACTCGATGCTCGACGATCGCTCGGAAAATGCTCGTTCAATTCAACGCTCAATAGTAACCGAGCCAATCGGCTCAATTCGGTTTGTAAACGAACTGTGATCTTTCGAGTTTTTTTTGTTAACTAATTGCTACCTTCATTATTAAAAGTTAATAGCTTGATTGGTTATCAAATAAATAAATTTATAAAAAGTTTAAATAATGAGTTTTAAAATTTAGAATTGAAACAAATAGCTAAAGTGAAAAGTGTCATTAAAATTTATTAAGTATTATAACTAATTTGATTTATTTTTAAATTAGGGTTTTATAAGACCAAGAGTTAAGTTGTAGTTTTTGAAAGTTACTTTAAAAGTTTTTACATAATATAATAGACTTATAAACTATAAGCTATAATTATCTTAAGACCCAAACCCCCTGCTCGTCGACTTTGTACCAGCCACATCTCTGGCCACCGTTCGACGACACCCAATCACACCCAAAACACTTGATTTTTTAAGCAATTAAACCCCCAACCCTCGCGACCGTTTCGAGCCTATGACCATCGTTCAATTTGATCGCCACAACTATTACACATTGTTCAACTTGAAACCGAATTCTCACTTCAAATCAAACAGATACAACCTTAATCTCACGTAATTGATCAAATCAATCAATCAAATCACGTCTACATAATCATTGTAAGTTCAAAGGAACTATTAATTTCAGTTTAAACAACTCATTAACCATTGAGTCATACTCGAAACTTCCTAATCAAAACCTTTAAATCGATCGATTAGAAACGGAACAAATTGGACCTATTTAAGAAGATGCAAATACTCTATTTGATCCTTTCAAACTATTTGAACCCTCAACTACATCAGAATTACACACACACAACTCAATCGATCACCACATCAATCGCGACCAACAATCTAGTCGAACCCCACCTTCGATACTTCTTACCTCAAATTGACAGACGGCTTTTGCTTCACATCATCCAAATGAGCTTATCCTAAAATCAATTAGGTTATCATCAACAACATTATCTCGAATCTCATTCCTCTCGCCCGACCTTACTTCATCTCATCTTATCAAACCGTCTTCAATCCAAGTAAATTCAACCCAACCACACACTTTGTTTTGCGTGGGGATTAAAAGCCCATGTTATTTGAGTTAGGAACATCGATGGTTGCTCAATTTAGTTCGAATCAAATTAGGGTTCATAGGCAATCGGGAATTTCCATTGTTAAAAGATTAATTTTTTCTTTTTCGAATTTAAATCAAATTAAGGGCTTCTAGCCCACTGATTAACAACCATAACCTATACAAAAGGGACCTGGGTTCAACCCCGGGCCACCCCATTTTATTTTTAAATACATTTTTAAATCATTTTAAAATTTTAGAAAAATATAATCATATTAAATTTAGTGAAATAAAAAAACTATTTTTCTAATTTATATTAATTTAGAATTTACTAGAAATTCTACAAATTTGTAACTTTCATTTTTAAAGGTTAAAATTAAATGTTATAAAAATATTATTAATTCATTAGTTATAAAAAAACTATTGTCTTAAACTCAAATCCCAATTGAAACCTTACTTCAAACATAGTCTTTAAATCGTTATTATTCTAACAAAAAAGACACCAAATCTTAGGTTGAACCTTGAGGAACTTTTGGTGTCAAATATACCATTCTATTATTACCAAATCCTCGTAACTAACCCTAGATCTCCTCAAACAGTCTCTTAAACTTATTCGGTTATAATCTAATCTTGGATTGGATCATCCATGGTTAGGTGATCTATAAAGGAATCGTTGAAGAAATTTTAGTTTCTTATTATTTAAAGTACATCTTATATCATCAGAGTTTCCATACCCTGTTTTGATTTTTGTAATTTCATATCTTTTGGGGTGAAATATGTTAACCGTATAAATGCACAGTTATAAAATATCTTAATACTTGTAATGCACGTACAATTCATCTTTGAGATAATGGTGAGTATTATATGATAGTCATCTTGTAAAGACAATCATTAACTATAGCTAGACTAGTGACGTCATAGATCTATAGGATTAACAAGCCTATTTGGTGCTAAAGCCAAGGTTATTACCGGCTTCTGATAACGTATTCTTGTTCATCATGGGAACTAAGTACACTTAGTTAATCGTATATGTCATTGTGGCCATACTTTTGTCAAGGTATGATTATATCATTATGCTATCTATATATTCTTGCATTATTTCTTAACCTATAACTTGAATTGCCTCTTAAAAGTTGTTTATATATGTATATACAAATGCATGGGAACTCACCAATATCATATGTTGATCGTATTTTTTAACATGTTTCAGGAAATACCCAAACTTAATTGATGATCTTGAAGATTTGAATTCATCTAGGATTGGATCTAGAAATACTAAAGAATTCACTTCTAATTTGGACATTAAATTTGATTTATATGATCAGATTGTTTGTTTGAGATTTTATGAATTTAATGTTACAATATAAACTTTATGTTTATTAATATTTACACTTGGAGGTAGAGTTGTGTGGCTTTGAACAATCTTAACCCTCACATCTTAACATTTTCGTCGTTAAGATTGGGGTGTAACAGATTGGTATCAGAGCCTATAGCTATAGGTTTCACTCTAGTGCTTTGAGTACTACAGACCCTCTGTTATTAGAAATGGTGACCTAGAATATAGTTAATATAGAAACCTTACATGGAAAATCTTTATGATCTTGTAAGCTTATTTATTGCATGCTAGATGATGTTACATGTTATAGGAGAGCCCTTTATTTGCTACTTGATGCAGTTTAGTTAGAATTGCGCTTTAAGTGGAAAACTTGATTGTCAAAGCCTTCCATCATGCCTATCTTTAAATTCTTAATCACCTCCACCTATCATTAGATCCAACAAGGCGATGTTACTTCTTAAACCTACTCTCGATTACATGTGGAATCATATCCTTTATATTGAATGGTTCAAATCTGAAGACCCTATGTCTAATCTATGAAAAACTCATCAAGGTTCTAATTCTATTAGCCTATGAGGAAAAATGTGTGACTTATAGACACCAGTATTCTTGATTTCCGGGCAAAAATCCTTCAGGCTAGGGTAAGCATATCACATAAATCCCAACCAACCGCGGGACTAGTTATGCTTACCTGGGGACTTTTAGGATGAGTGATAAATTATGGTCAAAATACACGAACTTCCTAAGGAAAATCGGAGTTAAGTTACCTTGATGTGTCAATGTTCCTGTTGGTTGTGTGTTACCAAATGGAACCATTCCGTGTGTGCTTTATAAGTCCTAAAAATATTGTTTTATTTTACTAGCATTACTTCAAAATTTCTATGTCTAAGCCTATCGTGTATTAGGAAGTCTCGTAATCATGGAAAGCGTGGTAGCTCTGACCGTAAAATTGCCACCTTGATCGCCCGACAAATGGCTGTTGTCCTTCCTATAATGGTCGCTAGACTGAGTAGCACTCTAATGTTAATGCTAGTAATGGTAATGGTAGGAATGAAAACAATGGGCAAGGAGAAAATAGTTGTAATCAAGGAGGGAATAACCAAACCTACACATTCTAACACTTAAATTCTTGTAAACCAACCAGTTTTAGTAGAAAGGAGGGAGCCACTGGACTCCTTGAGTGGTTCGAGAGCATAGAGAATACTTTCATCAACAGTGAGTACCCAGAAGCACTCAAGGTTCATTATGCCATGAGCGTCCTCCGACAAATAGTGAGAAGAGGAACCGGGGTGCTGAAGTTGCATTGGCACTACCGTGGGAGGAGTTTAAGAACATTTGCAATTCAAAAGTTTTGCCCAAAAGTGAATTAAAAAAACTTAAGGAGGAATTTTAGAGCCTTAAACAGGATAGTGAGAATCACTTGACTTACTCAACCAGACATCATGAACTAAGCATCCTTTTGCCTCATATGGTTGATACCGTTCCCTATAATATTAAGAAGTTCATCAAGGGGGTACCACCTCAAATCCAAGATGTTGTGGTGGGAAGCAAGCCCATAACACTTAAAGCCCATAACACTTAAAGAAGCAATCACCATCACTGCCCAACTCATAGAGAATCACATTAGAGCTGGTACCTTGATTGCTAAATGTGCTAAAAAGACTAAAAAGGTGGTTCTTGAAACAACTAAGTAAGTTAAGGGTAAACCTTCGTTCATGGCCAAGAAGCGTAAGTATACACCAGCCTAAAATTTTGTTGTGGCAACACCCAAGGCACCTCAGAAGCAAACTGCTCTTACTACACAAGCTCCTACTGCTAGAGTTTGCACTGTTCCACATCCGATGTGTAACATTTGCAAATATCATCATGCGGAGAATAATCCATGTCATATCTGCTCGCTTTGCAGAAATATGGTCATTTCGTTGCTACATGTCACCGTGCACCAAATAATGCTGCTCTAGTTGCCAATCGAGCATGTTATAACTATGGAGAAACCAACCATTTTTGCCCATAATGCCCCCTATCGCGGGTAACGTTCCACAAGCTCAAGGTCATGCTTTAAACATTAACGCAAATCAAGCACATGCAAATAACGACGTGGTGAACGGTACGTTATTTCCATTATTAATTTTTATAATCAAAGTTTCTATGCTTCCGTGTATCAGAAAAGTCCAAAATTTGAATAGGTATTTTCCTTGTTAATAGCTACTATGCTTATGTCTTGTTTGATTCAGGAGCCGATATGAGTTTTGTCTCCCTATAATTTGAACCCATACTTGCTAATTCATGTACGAAGTTAGAAAAGCCATTCATGGTTGAAGTCGCTGATGGAAAACCCATCATCGTTGACATCATTATTCGTGGTTGTATCTTGAGTCTTAACGAGCATGAATTTCCTATTGATCTTATCCCCATGAAAGTCAGAAGTTTTGACATCATTATTAGTTAGCAAAACACTATGCGGAAATCATCTGCTTCGAGAAATGCAATCAGATTCCTTTATCTTTGGGTGATACTTTGAAGGTCTTCGGTGAGAAATACTCTAAAGGACTTAATTTTTCAGGCTCGAAAATGCCTAAGTAAGAACTACATAGCCTTTTTAGACTATGTAGTCAACACGAAAGTCAAAGGGAAAAACCTTAAGGATGTTCCTATTGTACGATATTTTCCGGAAGTATTTTTCGATAATCTTAGCGGTCTACCTCCCATACGTGAAATTGATTTTAAGATTGACTTGATTCTGGATGTGAATCCTGTGGCTTAGTCACCTTATCGACTTGCACCATTGGAGATCCAATAGTTAGCTAGTCAACTACAAGAATTGTGTGATAAGGGCTTTATTTGTCCTAGCTTTTCGCCATAGGGGTACACCTGTGCTATTTTTGAAGAAGAAAGATGGTTTGTTTCATTTGTGCATTGATTACCAGGAGCTCAACAAACTCACCATCAAGAACCTATACCCTCTTCCGCGAATCGATGATATCTTCGATCAACTTCAAGGAACTACTCAATTCTCAAAAATCAATCTATGTTCTGGTTATCACCAACTACAAGTCCATGACGATGATATTCTAAAAACTGTGTTTCGCAATTGATATGGGCACTATGAGTTTATGGTTATGCCCTTTGGGTTGATAAATGCTCTTGCCTTTTTTATGGACCACATGAACTGGGTATGCAAACCCTATCTGGACAAATTCATGATTGTGTTCATTGATGACATTCTCATTTACTCAAAGTCTAAAACAAATCATGAACTCCACTTACAACAAGTTCTTGAGCTTTTGAAGAAAGAACAGTTGTACACAAAGTTTTCTAAGTGAGAATTCAGACTTGAGGAAGTCCAGTTGTTAGGTCATGTGGTAAATAGCCAAGGAATTCATGTTGATCTTGCAAAGGTGGAAGCTATGAAAATTAGTGTGTCCCCAAAACCCCAAACGAAGTTTGTTCTTTATTTGGATTAGCAGGATATTACCGACAATTTATTTCCAATTTCCCAATAATTGCAAAACTGCTTACATCCCTAACCCAAAAGAATAAACCATTCGAGTAGGGGCATGAGCAGGAAGAGGCCTTCTAGGCTCTAAAATACTAGCTATGTAATGCTCCCATCTTTACCCTTCCTAATAGAAATGATAATTTTACTGTATATTGCGATGCATCTAATCAAGGCTTTGATTGCGTTCTTATGTAGCGAGGAAAGGTCATCACTTATGCATCGAGATAATTGAAGATTCATGGGGTAAATTACATGACCCATGATCTTGAACTTGGTGCTGTGGTTATTGCTTTAAAAATTTGGAGGCATTACCTTTATGGGACATAATACATAGTCTACACTGATCATAAAAGCCTTCAACACGTTTTCAATCAAAAGGATCTTAGTATGAGACAACATCGTTGGGTCGAGTTGATTAGTGACTACGAATATTACATCCGTTACCATCATGGGAATGCTAATGTCATAGCTGATGCATTTAGTTGCAAGGTCCACAACAAGATAGTCTTACTTCAAGAAATTCGTGATCGATTGCAATGGCTTGATACCTAAGAGAGTTTGACACAAAGATTCCTTTGGATACCAATGAGACTATCGTTTTGCTTCACAATATAAGGATTGAAAATGATATAGAGTCTTGCATCATGGAAGCTCAAGAAGTTGTTCTAGCGAAAGGGAAATTGATGAAGAATCAATGAAGAGTTGGCGTATATAGTTCGAGCTCAAGTGGAAACAAAACCAAATGGGTTCTTGTTAGATCTAGGAATTATAGGTCTAGATCATTTGGTATAGGCTTAGAACTTTAATCAATATTTATACTGAACAATTTTAATTCATCACTATGCATTATATATAGGTTAACCCATATGTGTATGATTGCAGGTACAAACATTATACTTAGTCGATTTCTGAAATTGACTAAGTGTAAGAAACATCTATGGATGAACACTTTTTATTCTGCCGTAGATATGTTTCTTACAAATTCAATCATCCGAATATCTACTGTGGATGAACAACCAACTCTAAAATGGTAGCACGAGTTCCCTTCGGAAGAACAAAGTACCTTCGGAAGAACAAGACTTGTGCGGAAGAACAAACATCTACGGAAGACCATATTCCTGCGGAGTCCATACATTTGCATTTAATAATACAAGTGTTTCAAGTCAACAAATCAACATGATAGTTGTGCAAATTCCAAGAGATCAGATGTTTCTTTAACAGAAACTCACAAGCCTATATATATGGATCCTAGGTTTCACATCATAAGACGACGACTATGACAAGCAGACACACGATCACAAACAATCAAACATCAAACCACGCAAACACAAACCCTAGCAGCCATCACATCAACATCAATACATTCAAACCAGTTTAGTTTCGTTCATTGTTTATTCATCTGTAATCATTAACACCTTTCAATGAAATACACTTGAATTAACTATTTTTGTTTGATTATAAATTGTATTCTTATTATTGTGTTCGTCTTAGTCATTAATCATTATTGGTGATATTAAATTATTAAAAACAATTAAACAAAGTTAATATTGATTCCGCAAACATTGACTTCATTAAAATTAACACTGATAATTCCTGATTGCGATCCTTGGATTCACAAGTGGTATCAGAGCCAAGTGTTGATATTTTGATCGATTGATCTATCAATGTTAATTTCTTTTAATTGTTTGCTGATTTCACTAGATTTTTCAATTTTTGCTGATCAGATCTGTTTTTTTATAAGAAAATCGTTTGTGTGATTTAATCAAAACAGTGAATTGTTTCTCAGCAAGTACTGTTATATTTCTTGTTTAAACTTGGGTCAATATTTAAAACAATTGAATAGTAGATGTTGGTTACTGATTGATATTCATATATTGTTCATATTTAATTGAACAAATACATTGACAAAAATCCTTAATTTGATAATATAATTATCATTGAAAGGATTGACTGAGTTGTGACCACAACTGTTGTGTTATTATAACTCAAGTATTGTTACTAATTGGTTTATTTCATAAAGGATACTCTGTAATAGTTAAAGTCTTAGATCTTAACTAAACATGAGTAACTTTGATGGATCGTCATACCAACCTCCAAAGTTGGAAACAAAAGCAGACTTCAAATCCTGGAAAATCAATTTCAGGAATCATGTTAATTATACAGATTCGGACTTATGGGTTTCAATAACTGAAGGTCCTTATATTCCACCCACTCTTGGGCCAGATTATAATGACAACAATCAACCCATAAGTACAAAGGATCTGTCACCTCATGATGTTAAGAAGGTGAAAGTTGATATTAAAGCATACAACTTGCTTAGTATGGCTTTACCTGAAGAAAATATTAATCAGGTGTGAGAATTACAAAACAAAAAATTCCTTGTGGAAGATTCTTCATACACTCTGTAAAGGGAGTGATGAAATCTAAAGCATTAGGAAGGACACCCTTCGGTCACAATATGAAACCTTTCATCATATTAAGGGTGAATCAAATCCTTAACAACTCCATATATTTATGCAACTGGTTACAGAGATGAATATCTTGGAGTTGAAATACACAAATGAGGAACTAAACAAGAAAATGCTCCATACTTTTCCAGAAAGTTAGAAGCAAACAATATCCATGTTCAAAAACACAATTGATCAATCAATACCCAATGATGCACAAGAAGAACACTTTGACTACTTCCTAAATTCACAAACTGGATTGGATCAGTCTGCAACAATGGATATGACCAACTTGGAATAATCTATTCCAGTTGACCCAACTCCATCAACAAGAATCCATAAGACTTATCCAGTCAACACCATCATTGGAGATCCTGCCAAAAGAACTACAAGAAGCCAAAGTGGAACTGTCAACATCTGTCTTTTCACTTGTTTTCTTTCACAAGTGGTTCCTCCAAACTTCACAGCTACACTAAAAGACAATAGCTGGATTGAAGCTATGCAAGAAGAGCTTCAACAATTTAGAAAGTAAAAGGTGTGGACTCTAGTTGATTTACCGGAAGGCCAACATCCAATTGGAACTAGATGGATCTTCAAAAATAAACTTGATGATAGAGGTATAATTGTAAGAAATAAAGCAATGTTGATTGCACAAGGATACACACAAGAAGAAGGAATAGACTATGATGAAGTTTTTGCACCAGTTGCAAGAAATGAAGCCATAAGGGTATTTCTAGCATATGTATCATATAAGAGGTTCACTGTTTATCAAATGGATGTCAAGTGTGCCTTCCTATATGGGAAAATTGATGAAGAAGTCTATGTATCACAACCCCCAGGATTTGAAGATTCTCACTATCCACACAGGGTATACAAACTTGACATAACTTTGTATGGTCTGCACCAAGCACCAAAGAAGTGGTATGAAACACTATCATCTTTCTTGCTCAAGCATAGATACAAAAAGGGAACTATTGATCAGACTTTCTTTCTTAAACAAGAATATCAAGATCTCTTGGTTGTTCAAATTTATGTTGATGACATTATATTTGAATCAACTAACAAGAGATTGTGTGTAAGCTTTGAAGAATTGATGAAACTAGAGTTTCAAATGAGTTCAATGGGAAAATTAACTTTCTTTCTTGGTCTACAAGTTCATCAGATGACAGATGGGATTTTCATTAATCAAGAGAAATACATACATCAAATATTTGTCACACCCCAACCTTGACGGCGGAAACGTCGAGATGTGAGGGTTAAGATTGTTCACAACCACATAACGCTATATTTAAATGTAAATATTAAAATTATTAGTTTCAAAAGGCATTACAACCAGTCTCAAACATGAAATAAGTTCCAAACAAAACAAACATTACATAAACATTTTATTTAGTTAACTAGGTCCAAGTCCTAGTTTTATTGCAAGCTTCATAAGACCACTTTAAACTTGGGGGTTACCTGAAACATGATAAAAATAAAAGGTCAGCTATAAATAGTTGATAAGTTTCCAAGGTTTTCATACATAATATGATAAAGTTATAAGTAGCAATTCATGTCATAGGTTATAAGTTAGTAAGGTCATAGAACACATATCGTTACAACCAAACCTCAACTTGATTACAAGTATATAAGATTGGCTAAGTGTATTTGGTTCCCATGATGAACAAGCATACGTCATCAGGAGTCGGCAATACATCGACTTTAGCACCAAATAGGCTTGTCAGACCCAAAGATCTAAGACGTCGCCAGGCTAGCAATAGTTAATGATTG
>BJCM01168306.1:0-14437 GCA_018326385.1 Flaveria bidentis | reverse complement strand
GATATAGCTAAGACAATTACAAGAGTAAGAAAGCAGTTAGCAATTCAAGCACTCAATCTCAACAACTTACTTGAATTCTCTGTAAATTGTATCTGAAAATTTGCATGCAATCGCTCTCTCTTTTCTCTCTTCTATTTTCTGTTTTCTATCTAACTAACTCTCTAGCCTAAGCTATTTATACTAGTAACTAAGGAACTAACAATTTACAAAACTAGTCCCTATACTAGTACAAACTATAAAATATATACAAAAAAACTAAATGTTAATCTTCCAAGGGTTCTAACAGTTATCCATAGCTTGTCAAACAAGCATGGTGGATGGGCCAGATTCCTAAAGATCTCTCCTTCATTCTTCATGGAATGGTTCAGGGAGTCAAGTTCAGGTACTCTCAGTTTGTTTATACAAATTTGCTTGCAAACTTGGACTCTTTATAATACTACATGTTCCCTAGATATGTTCAATACATTCTTAACTGTGAACTGGGTTCATAGTTAAGGGGAACAGGGAATATTCTTAAACTGGGACAGATGAAGCCCAACATCTTTAAAATCTTGAGAAAGCCTACTGTTGGATTCTCTTGGGAAGAAACAGCCCTTGTCCCAAAAATGTTAGAGCACATTGCTTAAGGTGACAACCTAGCAGCACCAGCTAGTGTTGAACCCACACCTTCTACATCTTAACCACCTCAACAGCCACAAATCACCCTCACCTACCAAAGAAAACACAAACGAACCCCTACACAGACTATTCACTCTGTTTAGGTCCACATATACTCACCCACACAGGAAGAAGTGGACACTAGAGCTCCTACTTCTCCTGAGGAGCAGACCAGTTCCATTACTTCAAAGATCAGTGCTGAGGTTCCTCATGCTCATCCTGATGAGCTCACAAGACCAAATGCCTTAAGCCTTCACTCTGAGTCTCAAAACTCAAGTGAACCCTCAGGGGACAGCTACCATCCCCAACCTTTGGACTTAAACCAACCAATTCCCAACCTTGACTTCTATACTGATGAATATTTAGATTTCTGTGAGTACCATGAGTCTCTTTGTTTTCCCTTACTCAAAGAGAGATGAGAGCTCCTGGGTCTCCTATATCTAGCCCACATCAGTCACCTATTACTAAGGTGGATACTTCTGAACCTGTTCAGGATGTCCATATGGAAGAGGCTCTCACTTTTGCAAGTGATTCTATCATTAAGACCTCAAACATGGCAACTCAGCACATTGACACCTCAACTAGGGCTGCCAATGAGCAAAAGAAATCTAGTAGCCAAGAACCTGAAGCTGGTGATGAGAGAGAGGACTCTGGTCCAATCATCTCATCCCCCAATGAGTCTTCTGATGAAGATGAGGGTAATTTGAGACTAAAGGTGCAAAACCTATCAAAAACATGCACCTATTTAGTCTCCAAGTTCAGTCATCTTGAATCTCAAGTGACTACCTTGCAAAACAGGGTCAATGATCAGCAACTTGAGATTTCTTATCTCAAGGAAAAACTAGCTGGGAGACCTTTAAGAGGAGCTCAACCAGGAACATAAGAACCTGTGAGTGTGATTGACCTAACTCCAAGCTCACCTATGCAAGAGGGCGACGCTACCAAAAAGGGGGAGAAAGTCAATACAGTCACAGAACCTGGGAGTTCTTCAGAGAGTATGGACATTGAGAACTCCCCATCCTCACTTTAAATCGTGCATACTCAGCAACTTCCACAAGTACACATTGATGTGGACTCCATAGAATCCTACATACAGAGTCTGTTTGAGGAAGGAATATCAAGGGCTATATCATCTCCACCAACATCAAATCACATCATTGGGTGGAGGTGTGATGAAAGCAGAAGAGCCCTCATCATTCTTAGAGTTAAAGGACAATAAGAGGTATTCAATTTTCAAACCTTGAACTTCTATGAAGGTCTGGATCTAGTCAACATGCCACTTGTCGATCAAAGCCAATCAATACAAGCTAACAGGCTGGCTCAAAGAATCCAAGACAAGATCACTGAAGAGTTCAGCTTCAGAAGGAGACTAAGGCAATCAGGCAATGTCATCGGTCAACTGGATGTTGAGGCAGACCCTAAGATTAGTTTCATAGGGGAAACCTTTAATGAAGGCCTAGTGATAGAACCTGAGAGCACCGTCTCATCATCATCAACTGCTATAGAGATTCATACCCTTTTTGAGACACCTGCTGGTGAAGGTGCATCTCAACCTCTCTCTGGCCAGAGCTTAGAAGCTACACCAAGCAATGAAGGCCAAAGCTCTCTCCACCCTGAGTCACAAAGGTCTGTGAGTGACAATCGTATTAGCATGGGCCAATCGTATGAGAACTTCACATGATTAAGTTTGAATGTGTTTCATAGTCATTAATTGATTTAGATATTATTCAAACAACCACAACCTATATAGTTAAGTCAATAACCATTATTACATACCAATCAATGAAATATTCAATATTAAACACAACCACATATTGTATTTCATTAAGTACCCGTACAATTACATAAGTGTAAGACAATACAAAGATATTACATTAAGATCAAAAACTAGGGACACATGTATCTATAAACTCCCCATGGACCTAGTTTCGTCTAATCTCTTACATCCTTCATAAGTTCCTCAAACTTCTTGTACTTCTCTTCTCTGGTGACTCTAACGTGTATCTCAAAAGCAAAACAGAGTCTTATAATGTTTTGAAATTGTAGAGCTTGTACAATATCTTGAGAGTCATAGAATAATGGCCACTTGTACAATGTATAAACATTATCTGCTAACAAGTTTGTAAGCCACATTGGGTCGAACACCCTTATGGTTTCCATAACACCATTCTTATTTAAAACTATGACTGCCTCTCCTGTCCTCCAATCATAGTACCACCATTTGAAGTGTGGAGTGAAGTCCTGTGGCATTTCCCGTAGAGGGATCTTTGACATTATGCGTGGAGGACTCCACTTCAACACTATTTTCGGTTTTTCAGTAATGGGATCAACCTCAGACCATCTGAGATACCTTGTTGGTTATTGAGGTTTGAAGTTGACCCATCTGGTGTGGTACTCTCTTTTAAGAGCAGTGTCAAACCAGCCTGACATTTTTCTTGGGTCAACATATAGCAATTTTAACTTTGCTAACTGGTTTAGCTCAAATCTAGGAAGAGTTTTCAGGTCATGTGGGAACCTAAAATACTCAATCCCTTTGTCAAGTTTAACGGCATAAACGTTGAGATCTTCAAAATACGCCCATGCTATGATTCTGCCCGACACCTTTTGATGTTTCTTCACCTTGTACAGCTTGGTGTAGGCAGTTGACGTTGAAGCACTGTGTTGGGCTCGTATTTCTTCAAAGCATGCAGCCCACTCAGCCTTTCTGATATTAACTTCAGCTTCCGAAGCTTGAGCTGTGTCTTCTTTCTTGTTAGACTCTTCTTCTATTCTATCCAGAGTCTCAAAAGTTTCACTGACAAGGTTGTCGCTCAGATTGGGAACGACATTACCTTCAATGTTAGTGTACTCTGGATAGTGTTGGTCTGTGACATCTTCTATCTCGATCTCATCAACGTCGTTGAGCTCATCGTCACTTTCAACTTGGACTGTTGGAGCATCTTTCACGATCTCATCTGGATTGAGTTGGAAAATTTTTGCAAGTTGCTCTTCTGTGAGATCATGAATTATCTCTCCTTCTTCAGGAGTGTAATTCACTGATCTCCTGACAATACCCTCCAGATCAAGAATCATCGTGAGCTGAGTCTTGATCTGTTGGAGGGGAGCAACATCATATTCATCTCTCTGAAAGTTTGGATCTACTTGATTTAAAAACATGTAACATATCAACCATTAGTCAACAATCAAAGCAGTAAACATCAACATTAAATATAAACATTTATTACATTAATTTGATACAAGATTCAAATACATATGAATTAAATAACATAAACAACTAAGTATTACTCTTGTCTTGTATCATATGCTCCTCTGCTGACGAGGCTGAAGTGGAGGCACCTTGGTCTTGAGTTCGTTTTGTCCTCCTTTCACTCGCAGATATGGCACCCATAACCGATGTATCCAAATTAGCATCATCAACATCATTATCAGCATCATCACCAGCATCAGTATCATCCCCATGCTCATCACCATCATCATCATCATCATCATCATCATTATCATCATCACTGTCATCATTATCACCATCATCTCCATCTCCCTCTTTGATCTTTAGTGGCACCTCTTTAGATCATTTGAGCCTCAGCATGATGGTCTTTTTGGTAGTATCCAACTCCTCTATCCTTTTGCTTGATTGGACATGTTGCTCCTGGAGTTGAGACACCTTTGAGCTCTATGCAGCAATCTGCTGTGCCTGTTGCTCAATCAACTGAGCCTGCTGAGATATCTGCTGAGATTGTTCAGCAGTAAGATCTACTAGCTGACAAATTTGGGTTGTCTTCTCATCGTCGGCTGCCAACAGCTTCAGCACCATACATAAGTGCTGAGAGTTGTTCCTGTACCCCACTAGGAGGTAGAGAGGATCCAGATGGGAAAGATGGGTAAGATGACGGTCCTTCTAGGTGGCTAGTGGTGGTGGTGGTGGTAGTGGTGAAGATTGGGGGTGGTATAGATGAAGGTGGTGGTAGGATGGTGAAGATTGGGGATAGTATAGATGAAGGTGGTGGTGGGATGGTGAAGATTAGGGGTGGTATAGATGAAGGTGGTGGTTGAGAGGTTGTGGTAGTGGTGTGTGATGTGGTAGATACTGTGGTCGATGGGAAGGTATTAGTGGGTGGAGTGGTGGAAGAGGTGGTAGTAGTAGTGGTGGTGATGAAGATCATCCTCCTCTTCTTCTTCTTCAACCCGTGGGGCTGAGCCATCCTTTTCTTCCTCGATCCCCTCGAGGTGGATGCTCCCCCTGGAACACTGCTGGACTGATCGGGAGCCTAAGAAGGATCAATGTCAGCCTCCCGATTACCTCGGTCGGTGGCAACGACCCGGCTCCCCACAGTGCGGGTTAGGGGCTCCTCATCCGTATCATCCTCCTCATCAAGACGAAAGTCCTGATGGAACCCTTCAGCCTTTGCTCCACCTTGGGTGGATGCTGGAGATGCTATATCAGCAGTGGGGGCCCTCGGTTCAGTGGGCCCTGCATCTCCACCATCACCGTTGTCGTCGTCGTCGGAGTCGTCTTCAGGTAGCTCTAGCTGCTCGATATCCGAATCACTGTCTACGTGACGCCATTTATGCCTCCCCGGCGCCACGTTGTCCACCTTGGCCAGATGGCCTATGAGTCTCTTTACTGGGGCCTTGACCTGCTTTCCCCGGTAAACCTTCATACGACCTAGGGTCGTATCATCCATAATCTCTGTTGCCACAGCGTTGTGGCTCTCCTTTGGTAGTATGGGCAGCTTCTCATCAAAACTCATCTGTAAGAACCTAGGGTACATGCAGAAACCCTCTTTTGCCCTTCGCCTCCAAGTTCTCTATCAAATAAGAGAAAATCATGCTAGAAAAGCTGAAAGGGTGGTTCAGCACCAGTGCCACTTAGGCATTTTGAATCTGGTCTGATAGGTCATCGAACCCACCCCTTCACGATGCCAGGAACTTGAGGATTACGTGGGCCAAGTACTTGTACTGGGGACACAGGTTGCTCTTGTTGAGCGCCCCTGCATTTATATCCCCAGCGTACTTCATCCTCATGAAGCACCCTCTCACCGTCAGCGGGTGAAGTCTAGTGGGGTGGTCTGTATCATCTCCCAAGCCAAGTACACGATGAATGCCTTCAGCCGTGATCTCTATGTCCAAACCAAAGATAGAACTCCTTATGTGGTATGGCTCACGTGATCGATCAACCGATGCATTCTTCCAGAAGGCCTGTTTTATAGACTGATTGGGGGTGCATGGTGTAGATATCGCCTTGTGGATCCTTGATCGCTTGAGGAAAGCGATGATCCCTGCAAACTCGGCACAATTTCGAGTTGTGGAGTCTAAGTGAGCACAGATGTTGTGCTTGGGGTTGATGGACCACTTGTCTGCCATCAATTTTTAACACAAAACACATGAACATTAGCTAACCACACGACACAAATCAGTTCAAATTAACTTGGTTGAATTCATTCTGGTTTAATCATGCGACTAAACCATGCGACTGTGTTTAGTCGGTTGTCTTGGCATGCGACTGGATACATTTGGGTGACTGAGTATGCGACTGAGTTCAATCGGTTGACTGAACCTGCAATTGGTTCAGTCAGCTGACTGAGCTCATTCGTATGATCCATTCGGCCGATTGAGCCATTCGACCAACTCAATCATGCGTTTGGAGTTCATCCTGGTGTCCAGTTGCATGACTCACTGTTTGGTTGACTGAGATTCGATTTTCAACCAATTCTTGAAATTGAACTTCGTGTAATGGTTCTTTAGACTCACAATCACTTAACTAATAACCTAATAACTTTAATTTCAACATTTTACTCAGTTTAGTTAGGTTATTAGTCCATTAAACGGTTCGGTTCTTGTTTGGTCCAATTTCTTGATTTTGGGGGCCAATCGATGTAGTTTTTGGCATGGGTACACCACATTTTACCTGTATAATCAACAACTAAGGTCAGAATATGCGAATAATCAACTAATTTAGGTCAGATGAAAATTTGGCAGAGTAACAGTAAGAAGTGCGATATTAGGGCGATTGGGGGTGATGAGTTGAATGCGATCAACTGTGGCCCTATTTATACTGAATCTGATTTCAATCGGCTGACTGGACCTATTCGCTCGGTTCATTCGGGCGAATGGACCTCAGTCGTGCGATTGGCTCAGTCGACCACATTCAGTCGGCCGACTAAAGTTCAGTCAGGCGACTGACTCATTCGCACACTTCCATTCGGTTGAATGGCTCATTCTGATAAGCCATTCTGTTGAATGGTCCATACTCATGTGCCATTCGGCTGTTTAGTCCATGAGTATGGTCCATTCGCACTGTAGGTCCATACTCATGGTCCAGTCGTGTGATTGGATCATACTCATGATTTTGAGTTTATGAACATTTCTCACTTAACCTTTTTAACTTTTGATTAAACTTTATGTGCATATGGTCATCTCAGACATGATCATTTTAACTTGAAAAACTTTTGACGACCTCAGACGTGATCCTTTTAAACAAATTAGTCACCTCAGACGTGACTGATTTTACCGTTGATAAGCATGTGTGGTCACCTCAGACGTGACCCTTTTAGATGATTAAATCCCTTACTGAATTCCATGACGTAGTCCGATATTAAACAAACTAAATTGACTAAATTGAAACAAAATAAAAGACTTAAACTGAAATACAAAACTAAACTTGTTTTTGACTTTTTGTGTGAGGTGTAAATCCTAAGATAGAAATCTAATGGATTCGATTCCGGAATAGGCAGCTTCAATTACTTTTGACCATAACTGGACCAATTCAAATTGGAATCATACAGGCAAGTCAAATCATTTAGGACATGTTATCAACACCTTTTGATGCTTAATTCTTGTTTTTCATCTAGAGTTGTTAGCAAGTTTAGGAAATCATAATAGTACTATTAGATCCCCACATTGATTTGGACTTTCAAGAATTGCAGCCACGATGATTGTCAGTATACTGCTCCTCTTAAATCCATACACAGACTTTTGACACAGATTGGTGATAGTTTATGTTTGATTATTTCAACATGCATTTGTGGATCCCACACTTATATGGTAATCAACATTCCTCAGGAGATTTTTGAGCGGTCTAAGGGTAATTTTCAAGAAGAAATTATTCTTAGAACTTTCAGAGAGAAACCAATCCTCAGGTCAGTGCCATTGCACAGCAGAGAGGCGGCAAACAACAATGAAGTCTAGAATATATAGGTTATGCTTATCCTCTGGTCAATGCCACCGCACAACAGAGAGGCACATAACCTATCCTCTTGTTTGAGCATTTTTCATCTTTTTGCACAGATCTCACCAACAACAGGAGTTATTAGTTTGCTTGCTTTTGCTCATATTTTGGTCTTACGCTCACATTTGTGGCGTTTATTCTGCTCATCACCCCTTATTGGAATTTGTTGATTGTGTTAACCAGGGATAAGATGTTAACCCACAGCTCGTTGAACAACTTAGTTTGATCTTGAAATCACCAATAAGGTCTAATCGTCTATTGTGTTGAATCTACCGACATATCATATGTGGTCTAACAGCCTCTAGGTCTACTTTCTTTGTGTTACCTTAGTAGTAGCTAGTTTTACTATCATTTTTCCTTTTATATTGCTTAGACTACACAGACTTATACTTTGAACTTTTCATCTTGTTTTATTTAAACTTTTAAAGTCCCAAGTGATTTGTACATGTGTACTATCATTTTCCAAAGTCATTGAATCGGTATCACAGATACGATCTACTTTCTATCTGCTACCCTCTCCTTCTCCCTCATTTTTTTTGTTAATGTTATTAACTAACCTATTCTCCCCCTAAAATTCTAAAACCGTAACCGATTTACACTTTTTAGGATTTTAATAGGCGACCGAATAACATTAATGTAATGAAGCTACTTAAAAAAATAAAATTAAAATTAAAAACAAAATAAGCATCGGACTAGACATGGTCATCATCGGGAATTACATCACTTTTCTTTTTAACGCCGTTGACCCCTAACAAATATAGAAAACATGGTTTATCAAAAGCCTTTATATAGAGGTCAGCGCGTTGAAAATCAGTATTAATTTTAATCACATCGATTAAGTTTTTTTTTTCAAAGCAATCACGTATAAAGTGATATTTTATGCTGATGTGTTTGGTCTTAGGATGTTGGACCGGATTTTTCATTATTGCAATCGCATCAAAGTTATCAACAAAAATAGGAGTAGAAGATAATTTCAAACCGTAGTCCCGCATTTGCTGTTGAATCCATATGATTTGAGAACTGCAACTTGCAGCAACAACATATTCGGCTTCACAAGTTGACAAAGCAACCAAGGTCTGCTTCTTACACTACCAGGTCACTAATCTCCTCCCAAAGAATTGACATACCACTAAAGTAGACTTGTAGTTCATCTTGCAGCCACCATAATCCGAGTCACTATACGCTGTCAGCTCGAAGTCATCATCATGAGGATACCACAACCCAAGTGTTGGAGTACCCTTCAGATAACAAAAGATCCTTTTGACCACTATCAGATGGTTAACTTTTGGCTTTGCCTGATATCTTGAACATAAACATGTCGTGTACATGATATCAGGTCTTGAGGCAGTGAGGTACATGAGAGATCCAATCATACCTCGGTACATGGTGGCATCAACCAGATCACCATTCTCGTCGGGTGCGACATCATGGTTTGTAGCAAGTGGAGTTCCAGCTGCGAAAGCATTCTCCATGTCAAACTAACTAAGGATATCTCCTACATACTTGGTTTGATGTAGGAAAATCCTTTTTGGTGTCTGATCCACCTGTAACCTGAGAAATAATTTCATCTCTCCTATAGCACTCATCTCAAACTCAGCCTTCATTACTGCTTCAAACTCTTTACATAGATCTTCGTTCTTTGAACCGAAGATTATGTCATCGACATAGATTTGAACAAGTAGTAAATCTCCATCCTTTTCTTTTATGAACAGTGTACAGTCAATGACACCTTTGCGAAAACCGTGTTTCAGAAGGTGAGTAGAGAGTTTCTCATACCAGGCCCTGGGTGCTTGATGAAGCCCATATAAAGCCTTGTCGAGTTTGTAAACTCTGTCCCGATGATATGGATCCTTAAATCCCTCGGGTTGACTGACGTACACTGTCTCATGGATTTCACTATGAAGGAATGCCCTTTTCACATCAAGTTGATAAACTTTAATCTTCATGTATGATGCATAGGCAAGGAAGATACGGATTGCTTCCATTCTTGCCATGGGTGCAAACACTTCATTGTAGTCTATGCCCTTGACTTTTCAAAATCTTTGAACAACAAGTCGAGCCTTGTTTCTGATGATCACGCCTTGATCATCTTTCTTGCATTTCAAGACCTATTTGGTGCCAATAACCTTAGCACCTTTAGGTCTATCTACCAAAGTCCATACTCCTAACTTCTTGAACTGAAGAAGTTCTTCTTGCATGGCACTCACCCATGCCTCATCATTCAGGGCTTCACTAACATACTTTGGCTCAAACTAAGACACAAAGCAACGACATACACCATCGTGAAGGTATCCATTTTCCATCACTGAGGCATAATCAGCGGAGTACAGCTGATTTCTGGTCTGAACTCCTGACCACACATCCCTAATGACATTGTCCAAAGGATGATAGAAATTTAGGCGTGATCCGGGAGTGGTTGGAACAACTACCTTAGAATCAAGATTATGAAAATTTTGTTCAGTATCTGAGGCAGTAGGAGTCTGAGGTTCTGAAGACTCAGATGCATCAATGTCAGATGCTTGTGGACTTGTAGTAGTAGGAACCTGTTCCCCCTGGTTATTCTGATCAGTCTCCACAACTTCTTCATCAGAGGAAGAGCTACTATCTTCAAGTACTCCCCTTGAATTGTTAGATGACTGACCTTGTGAACTGGATGATGTTAAATCTAGTGAAGGTGTGTTCAAGACATCATACATCATCTTTATGGCTAACTCATCATCAGACGTGGAGAGAGGTATGTTAAAGGACATGAAGAATCCATCATAGTCGAAAAAGAAGGCGGATCCTTTTCCAGCAGGTGGTATGGTGTATCTCTGAACATCAACGTTACACCATACTTCTACTTGACCCGTTGAGTTGTTGTAAACTCTCTTGTTCGGTATGTTGTATCCTAGAAAGATACCTTCATCTGCCTTCTCGCTGAATTTTCCCTCCTGAGTCTTCTTCAATAGGGTGCACGGAGCACTAAACGGCTCGAGATAGTCTAGATTAGCTTTACGTCGTTGTAGTAACTCATAACACGTCTTTCCATGGCGTTTACCTACTAGAACTGGATTTAGCGTATAACACGCATTTGCAACTGCTTCATTCCAGAATTGGATAGGCAGTTTCGAGTCTGCTAGCATTATCCGTGCTGTCTCTATCAAGCTGCGATTCTTCCTTTCAGCAACGCCGTTCATTTGAGGTGTGTAGGCAGAAGTGAACTGATGCACAATTCCCTTTTCCTTGCCGTGAGCCTCCATCCATTGATTCTTGAACTCGGTTCCGTTGTTTGAGCGCACTTGATGTACCTTCAACTTGTAGAGGGACTCCAGAGTAGTTACTAATTCTTTGAATGACTCAAATGTTTCTGATTTGAATTTCAGAAACATCACCCAAGAGAATCTTGAGTAGTCATCAGTAACTACATAGCAGTACAAGTCGCCTGCGATGCTTCTTGTACTGACTGGACCAAACAGATCCATGTGAAGAAGTTCAAGAGGAAGTTCAATGGAATGAACTTTCTTTTCCTTATGAGACTTCTTCTTCTGTTTGCCCTTCTTGCATGCAACACAGAAATCAGGAAGTTGGAAGTTTTTGACGTTAACTCCTCTCATTAGATCATTCTGGATCAAGTGATTCATCTTCGGTGAATTAATGTGTCCCATTCTCCTATGCCAAGAGATTGAGTCCTTCTTAGTAGCTTTTGACAAGAAGCACTGAACTTCATGATCCGTCGTGGAGGCCTTTGATAGATCCAAGATATAAAGGTCCTTATATCTTGAGACAGACATTAAGACTTGATCCTCCGGGATGACATAGTCCTTTTTCAGGACATAACACTTCTTGTTGTCAAATACTACCTTAAAACCTTTATCAAAAATTTGAGAAACAGAAAGCAAGTTATTTTGAAGTTGTTGAACATTGTTTACTTTGTCAAACTTCACTTTCTGATTACCTACTTCCCCTTGAGCTATGATGTACCCACCTTTGTTTCCAGCAAACGAAACATGACTTCCTTTTATTTGTTTGACGTTTGATAAGAGAGCCCTATTCCTTGTCATGTGCCTGGATGCTCCGCTTTCTATAATCCACGTGTTGGTTTCAGCACTATAGCGAACACCCTGCACATTTAATTAAAAACATTAGTTCATGTTAGGGACCCAATCCTTCACTGGCTTGGGTTTCCCATAGGCATCACACATCATAAACTCAACCCATTGACCATTAGAGGGTGAGGGAAGCTCAGATGTTTTCTTGTTCTCATTTTCAGACAATGAGGTTGATTTTTCTTTCCATAAGCCAACTTTGTGTAAGGCCTGTTTGTGATAAACAAACGACTGGCTAATGGGTTGAACTTTAGGATCACTAGTCCTTTTAGGTGGTGTCACTGAGTTCTTCTTAAGAGAGCTAGGTTTTGGATCTTACTATGTTTGGGTTTAGACTCTTCTTGTTTAGATGTTTTGTCTGGTTTAACAAAGTTAATTGCTTTAACAGTCTTAATATCTTTTCCTTTTCTATTATCTGGACTTTGACAAGTTTCACATGATTTGTTAAGATTACAGGCCCTTTTAGATTTAGATTTAGACTTGATTGACCCAGACTTTATATTAACCTTTTCAAACTCTTTTTCCAGATTAACACAAGGCATTTTATCTTTTGCCTTTGAAGTGGCCTCCTTTTGTTTAGTACCAGATTCATTTGATTTACATGTGGAATCTGGATCACTTACTAAGTTTTGGACAATATGAGATGAACATGTCCAACTGTGTAGTTTTTGCTTTAAGGAATTAACTTCTACTTCTAAAACTGCCTTTTGTTTCTTAGTATCCTTTAGAGAGTTAAGATAGTACCTAATATCATTAGCTTGGTTAAAGGCTACTACTTCTATTTCCCTAAGCTGTTTGTTCAAAAGGTCTATCTTTTCTTTGTAACTATGCTCATTTTGTTTTAGAACTCTGTTAGCTTTAGTGCAAAGTTCCAAGTCCCTTACTAAGTTATCATTATGATCTAATAACCTAGCAAATTTTAAATCAATGCTTGCCCTAAATTTATTACAGTCAGAACAAGCATGATTATTGAAAAGTTGGTCAGTAGTACTTACCTGAGATGGTTCTGATGAATCAGCCATCAGTGCAGAATCTGGTATTTCTGGTGCTGATGATTCTAACGTTGTTGCAGTTTTCCCTTCTTCCGGCAGGTACTTGACTACTCGGGCAGTCTCTTCTGTGTTTGACATTGCGAGTTCGACTGCAATATCTCCTTCACTAGCAGAATTATCATCTAGATCCTCCACACTAATGATATTTGATTCTCCCGGTTAGACAAACTGAAAGCTCTAGTCTTGTCCTTCATCATCATGAGCAGTCAAGGCTTTAGGATCCTTTCTTGATAAAGTAGAACTGCTAGCGGGTTTATCCTAACGATTGAAGGAAGTGAAATGATTCCCGTTTCCAGTCTTTTTTGGCTTCACACACTCCCGTTTGAAGTGCCCTTTCTCACCACAGTTGAAACAAGTCACCTTGGTCTTATCGAAACCAAAGGTAGTGTCCTTAGTTGCAACCAAGTTCTGTCCGGTTTTCTTGACAAACTTTTTAGCTTGCCGAACATCACTCGCTAAGGCCCACATTATGTCCATCCTTTCCAGCTCTGTCTCGTCAACCTACTCATAGTCCTCATCTGCTAGATGACAGTTTCCAATTTTACCAGCAATTAGTCCATCATAGGAGTGGACTACTACAGCTAAGAGATCCATGTGTTCTTTAGTTACCTCAACTGTCACATTACCAAAATTCTCGGTCTTCAGTTTTGTTGCGTTGGCTTCAGGAACAATGTATTGGGTACTAGAAGACCCTGGCGTGTTTGATCTTGAAGTAGAGGCTTGAGAAGGGCCAGACGAGCTTCATACAAAAGCTGTCTAAAGAGGTGCTCCCGATGTTTTGGCTTGTGGAGTCGCATTGTACAAGGCTGAGTTTTGATCATAGGAAGATTTTTGTGCTCTATACTTCATTCTCAGCTCTTCCCCTCTCAGTTTCAGAATGAAGTCATTGATATCTAACTTCGTTAGCATACCATTCTGTCTGAGCTTGGAGACAAATGAAACCCATTTCTCTGGCAACCCATCTGCAAAGTTAGACACTTTGTCCTCCATTAACGTCGTTACTCCATGAGTGTGCATCTCACTCATCAAGTGGTAGAACCTATCGATAACATCATCTAGGCTTTCTTTTCCCATCAAGGAGAAGTTTTCAAACTCCTTTAAATCCTTAGCCTTTATGGCCTTCAATGAAGCATTTCCGTCATACCTTTTCTCCAATGCATCCCATTGTTTCTTTGCTTGTGTATATTCCGAGAATTGATGGAAAATATCTGTTAGGACCTGCTACGTACTAAGTACTAACTGATTCAACGTGAAACCATATCAAATAGTGCGGAATCCTATTTGATTGGCGATCCAATCAAAGAAAACGTTAATTCGATCAAACCTAACGATTAGAATACGTTAGAATAGATTAGGAATGATCTGAAATGTTCTATGAACTTGGATGAGACGTACTGGACGAACTCAGACGGCTA
>BJCM01168299.1:0-10177 GCA_018326385.1 Flaveria bidentis | reverse complement strand
TGCGTATGAACACTTAGACGCATGAGTAATTTGGACGCATGGACACTTAGGCGCATGAGCCACTTGGGCTCATGGGCACTATTGGGGCGCATGGCCCTACACTTAGTCGTCCGGCTAACTTTTCTAGGCGCATGGACCACTGTTCAGGCGCATGGGCTATACTTTAACATTTCTAAGGTAATCTTAGGCGCATGGGCTACTGTTTAGGTGCATGGATTACACTTAAATCTTTCTAAGGCATTTTCAGGCGCATGAGCCTTATCTAGGCGCACGGACCTTCTGTTCAACATATTTCCAGTATGTTTTCAACCCAATCATCCCATCCATCTGTTCAAAGCTTAATGTGGCTATTCTAAACGTGAACAACCTATGAGCATTCAAGAATCACATTCAATCATGCACAATACATACGGGCATACACACTCAAACATTGGAAAATCATTTAAATACATTTTCAGCCCCAAAGATGATTGAAAACAAGTAAAAACCAGGGTCTAGAACTCACCTGGTGCAACTTGGGTGTTCTTCCTTTTTACCTGCTTGCAAAGAGTTCAAAACACCTAGAAACAATATCCAAAAACACACACACCCGAGCACAAACACAACCCATTAGCACATAAACACATAACCAGGATAAAACCTGTCATAAACACATAAAAACCATGAATTCTTACCCTGAATTCGTTCGCTTCTTCTTCTTCTTTCACTAGCAGAGAGTTCTCTCCTGGTCTCTCTCTCTAAAACCGAAGAAATGGTGATGTGAAGTGAGGGTGGGCGACCATACCCACCTTTACACCAACTTTTGAAAGTTTTGTCCTTTTTGGACACTTTTAGTCCCTCCACTTAGACCTTATAGCTTTTCTTTCTTTTATTCTTTATATATTGTCTTTTAAAAATCACCAGGTGTTACACCATCTTTGGAAGCTTAGAATTGACCTTCAATACTTCAGAAGTTTTGGAGACAGGACCTTCGGAAGATCTTGCTAACACTACAGGAGGATCCAGTACTTCGGATGCATTCCTTTCTTCAAAGACTAATTTTTTTTCCAAAGGAAAGTTTTCACTTGCTTCTTCTTCATTTTGGAGCTTCCGAAGGGAAAAGATTTTCCTTCCGAAGCTTGCTTCTTCTTCAACATTTCAAAAGTATCTTTTTGGTCGATAGTACCTTTTGGATTGTAAAGGCAATCCTTTGCAAGATGAGAGGTGGTACCACACATAACACAGTCCATATTCTTCTTTTTGAGAGTTTTCTTTGAGAACAAGGCTGAACTTGATCACTTTCCTTCTTCATCTTTATCTTTGCAGATGATGTGGCAATTATTTCAGGGTGAGAACTATATTTGGAGATGGATGGTTCAGGTTGTGTAGTAGTGGTACACAACTTATCAGCCTTTTTCATGTTGTTGGGATGATTTGGACAATAACTAGAACTCCTGGTACTAGAGTTCAAGTTTGAGTCTTTAGTGTTAACCACTTCAAATACTGCAGAGATAAAAACTTGTTTCTTTATAGAGTTAAAAGTGGCCTTAATCTTATGAGCCTTCTTTGACTTCCCCTTGGCTCTTCTAATCAACTTCTTCCTTCTAGACTTGGTTATTCCAACTTTTTTCTCTTCAGGAGAATAGTGACCCTTCTTACGATGCTCTTCTTCACTCTTCTCTGAGTCATCCTTCACTATCTCCTCTTTATCCTCTTCACTTATGGGGTCTATAAGGGAAAGCTCATCTTCACAAGTTCCATACCTAGGAGATCTTACAGATAATATTATATGTGGCGGAGCTATCTTAGTAGATCCCAGTGCCTGCTTATTATGGTGACAAACTTTTGCATGCAAGGATGAGGATATTATGTTCTTGAAGGTCTCTTCTTTAAGAACACATATTTCTACCTTGGCTTTGCTGATCACAAGCTCAGTCTAGCATTCAGTTAACTTAGTGATGATATCTTTGATCTGAGTCTGGTAGTTGGTATGTTCATATTTAAGGGTTGAAACTGTTTTTTATAAATATTTTATATTAAGTTTTTAATCATTTTCAGCTCTTTTGAAATCGGATTTTAAGATATTTAAAGACTCAATATCAGATTTTATGTCTAAGTTATAGGACCTATATCTTTTAACTTTAGCAATGCATTTAGAGATGCATATTCCAACTGAAAGCTCCAATCAAAGCCTCCTTCTTCAACAACAACTGCAACTTGTTGCTCTGGCTTCTCATTCTGGTTGGTTTTGTCAATGGAGTTTGGTCAGGTTTATGCCTAGCCACCATTTGTCCTTGGTGTCGTGCACTCTTAGCAAAGTGTCCCATTTGGTTACAATTGTAACACTTTACCTTCCTCTTGTCTAGCCCAAACTTTCCACCAGCTACACTACTAGGAAACTTCCTCCTTGTCCTGTTGTAGAACTTCTTGGCTCTATGAGTGAGAAGAGCCATTTGCTAAACTATCTCCATTATAAGGCCCCGTTCCTAGGATGCACACAACTGGTCAATCATCAGACATAAAACATATATTTACGTTAACTTTAATAAAACATTACAGCGGAAACATTTAAACACCCTTTTCATTTCATTATAATTGCTTTTGCAAAATAATAAATCATTGACTGATTACAAAATAACTTGTTACATTACATCACACAAACATTATACGAAATGGATGCCATCCAAAATAAGCCAAGTAGCCACCCCGTGCCATCCTCAGCAACAATCACCTGCCAACTGGAAAATACATAAAAATTAGCGTTGCTGAGTGAGTTCTACTTTTACAAAAAACATTTTATTACCTTTAATTCGTTAAAACATTTTCTTTACTATCGCATGTGATCACACATCATAGGTACAATAAGGTAATAATTATTATCTTCACCATCGTTCGTTTCGTACATTTCGCACGTTTCACACATTTCGTACTTATCGCTTGCAAGACTTTTCATTCGTTCCTTATGTTCCACTTTCATTATCTTAAATCTTTCACTATGTTAACATAATACTTTACGTTCATTATCATAATCACACCATGTAAAGTCCCGTCATCATACGTAATAAGGAACATAACATACATAATCATCATACATCATCATCACCATCATCAATCACACATCATCATGCATACCACATCATACATCACCCGTCACATCATCTATGACTTCAAAAAGTCAACTTACTTCACCCCCGGGAACATACCAAGTCAAAGCCTACACTTTCCATTTTCTCCAAAAATCAAAAAATAATTCTAAGTCTTAGGCGCATGGGCATTATACAGGCACATGGCCTTTCAAGCGCATGGGGAACACTTAGGCGCATGGGGAACTTCTGAGCGCATGGGCACTATTGGGGCGCATGGGCATCACTTAACCAATTCTGGACAAATTCTAGGCGCCTGGTCACTATGCAGGCACATAAGTGCCTGGGCGCATGGGCAACACTTAACCAATTCTGGGCAAATTCTAGGCGCATGGGCTTTCTAGGCGTTTGGACACTTAGTCAATTTCAGCCTAATTCTAGGCGCATGGACACTATTTGGGTGCATGAACTTTGGGCGCATGGGAACACTTAGACAGTTTATATCGTTGGGCGCATGGGCCACTATTTAGGCGCATGAGCAGTCTATTCACACTAAAATCATTCCAAATCAGTCCCAATCATCATCTAACATGTTTTAAACTCAAAACTTACATTCTAAGCATTAAACAAGAACATAGCATCATCATATCAACATATAACACCCAAAATCAAACCCACCCACATTCACACACACATATAAACATACGGGTAAAAACCCATTTTTATATAAATGTTCATGCATGTATTTTCAGCCCCAAATCAGTTTAAAACAAGTAAAGGGTGTTCTAGAACTCACCTCTTGCAACTTCAAGTATGACTTCCTTTAAACCCGAATGTTATGAGTTCAATACCTAAAACGCACCGAAACACACACACAAACAGATATAAGCATACAACCGAGGCATAGGCCGATTAAGAACACCATAAAACCATGAATTCTTATCTTGAATTCAATCTTTTCTGGTTCTTCTCTCTAAAACTAAGAGTTTTTAGTTTCTCCTCTTTCTCTCTCTACATAAATCCGAATAAGTGATGTGAGTAGGCAATATGGGCAGCTATGTTGCTTTATTCACCAACTTTTTCAAACATTTTGTCCTTTTGACACTTTTAACCCTTCAACTTGGGTTTTATAGCTTTTCTTTCTTTTCCTTCACTTTAATTATTTCTTTCTTGTCTTTTTTAAAAAAATAACCAGGTGTTACTAGTCCACCCCCTTATATAGGTTTCGTCCCTAAACCTGTTCTTCCTCAAACAATTGTGGGTAATGTTGCATCATCTCCTCTTCAGTATCCCACGTAGACTCGGATCCTTTCATGTGCTTCCACTGTACGCACACAATAGGAACTACTTTATTCCTTAACCTCCTCTCCCTACGATCAATGATCGCCACTGGTTGCTCTACGTAATTGAGCCGTTCATCTACCTCGATATCTTCCAGTGGTACAACCATATCCTCCTCTGCTAAAAACTTTCTCAGATGAGATACATGGAATGTTGGGTGAATCCTGTTTAACTCATTTGGTAACTCCAATCTATAGGCCACCTTTCCTACTCGAGCAATGATTCGGAAAGGCCCTATGTACCTTGGGCTCAACTTGCATCGGTTTCTGAACCGAATGATACCTTTCCAAGGTGAGACTTTCAACATAACTCTATCACCCACCTGGAACTCAATCGGTCTACGTCTCTTATCTGCATACAACTTCTGTCTATATTTGTTGCCTTCATAAAGGCTTTGATCTTTTCAAGCTTCTCAGTCATAGCCTCGATTACCTCGATACTTTCCAACTCCTTCTGACCAATATCACCCCAACAGACGAGTGTCATACATCTCCTACTGTATAGCATCTCATAAGGGGGCATACCAATGCTGGCATGATAATTATTCTTATATGAGAACTCGGCTAACGGTAAGTGGTCATCCCAACTTCCTCCAAAATCAATGACGCATGCCCGAAGCATATCTTCCAGCATCTGAATTGTCCTCTCCGACTGACCATCTGTCTGAGGATGATAAGTCGTGCTAATATGTAACCTCATCCACATGCATCATGGAATTTCTTGCAAAATATTGATGTAAACCGGGTGTCACGATAAGACACAATAGACACCAGCATACCATGACGAGTTACAATCTCTTTAATGAACAGATCCGCTAACCTCTCGGATGGATATGTCTCGCGGATCGGTAGGAAGTGAGCACTCTTCGTCAAATGATCAACTATCACCCATATAGCATCATACCCTCGCACGCTATGTGGTAGCTTCGTAATAAAGTCCATGGTGATGTGCTCCCACTTCCACTCCTGTATATCCAACGGTTGGATCTTTCCATACGACTTCTGGTGCTCGGCCTTTACTTGTAAACAAGTAAGGCACTTACTCACATACTCCGCCACATCGTGTTTCCTACCCGGCCACCAATAATCCTTCTTCATGTCTTGGTACATCTTCATGGCACTGGGATGAAGAGAGTATCGAGTCTTATGAGCTTCATCCATAATCTTTAAACGTAGACCCCCAAAACGAGGAATCCACATCCGTCCGAATCGGGTTCTAACATCGAGTGTGTTTTCACCCAACTCCACGACTGGACCTCTTATTCTTTTAAAGTTAAGATGATATTCCTTCAATGCCTCATCTTGAAACTCCTTGACTTGCTTCATCACATCGGAGGTCATAACTAACTGATAAGCCTTTACCCAAATCGGCTCGGGTCTCTCCTTTCGGCTAAGGGCATCCGCCACCACGTTGGCTTTGCCCGAATGGTAATGGATCTCGCAATCATAATCCTTTATGAGCTCCAACTATCTCCTCTACCTCATGTTCAAGTCCTTCTTCTTGAAGAAGTACTTCAAGCTCTTGTGGTCGGTGAATATGGTGCACTTCATTCCGTATAAGTAGTGCCTCCAAATCTTCAACGCAAAGACCACGACTGCTAGCTCTAAGTCATGAGTAGGATAGTTAACCTCATGAACTTTCAATTGTTGGGATGCATATGCTATAACCTTTCCTCGTTGCATCAACACACAACCCAACCCTGAGTATGAAGCATCGAAATAGACCACCAAATCCTCGCTTCCTTCGGGTAATGACAAGACAGGAGCTTGAGTTAACCTCGCCTTGAACTCCTCAGAATACTTCTCTTGATCTTGTCCCCATACAAACTTCACATCCTTGCGGGTCAACTTAGTCAACGGGGAAGCTATCTTACAAAAGTCTTGGATGAATCTCCTATAATAGCCCGCCAAGCACAAGAAACTACGAATCTCGGATGGTGTCTTTAGTGACTTCCATTGCATCACCACCTCCACCTTTTTTGGGTCTACCAAAATCCCGTCAGGATTCACCACATGCCTCAAAAACTGAACTTCGCGCAAGCAGAATGCGCACTTGGAGAACTTAGCATATAACTTCTCCCATCTCAACGTCTCCAAAACCTCCTGAATGTCACCGACATGCTCCTCCTTGCTTGTCAAATAAATCATGATATCATCAATAAACACAATCACTAATTTATCCAACATCGGCCGACACACGTGATTCATCAAGTCCATAAAAGCAGCTGGCGCATTGGTTAAACCAAAAGACATAACGTGGAACTCGTAGTGTCCATAACGCGTGCGAAAAGCTATTTTAGGAATATCTTACTCCTTAACCTTCAGTTGATGGTAGCCAGATCAAAGGTCTATCCTCGAGAACCAACTGGCACCTTGGAGCTGATCAAACAGATAATCAATTCGCGGTAAGGGGTACCGATTCTTCACTGTCAACTTATTCAGCTCATGGTAGTCTATACACATCCTCATGCTACCATCTTTCTTCTTCACAAATAAGACCGGAGCACCCGAAGGAGAGATACTCGGTCTAATGAACCCCTTATCAAGCAACTCCTATAGTTGCTCCATCAGTTTCTTCATCTCAGTCGGAGCCAACCGATACGGCTCCTTAGCAATAGGTTGTTACCCGGTATCAAGTCAATCTGGAACTCGATCTCACGGTCCGGTGGCACTCCTGCTAAGTATTCGGGAAACACGTCTGGAAAGTCACACACAACCGATACATCAAACAGTAGTGGTGTTGGCGTATCCACATCCTTTATGTAGTCCAAGTAGGCACTACATCCAGGCCTCATGCACTTTCCCGCCACCGCCATCGAAATCACTTTCGGGATCGTCGTGACTCGATCACCATAAACCGTCATCGAGCTCCCGTCACGCGCTGTCAATTGAATCATCTTCTTTCGACACACAATGTTCGCCTTGTAGTCTACCAACCAATCCATTCCTAGGACTACATCGAACCCGCTTAAGGTCATCACAAATGGTCTAACATGAAACTTGTGATCTTCTAATTCTATGTCGCAACCTTCTATCATCTCAAAAATCCTAATAGCCTTACCTATGGCAGTTTCTACATCAAAGGGCGTATCTATACTCCTACTACTAACAAACACTTTAGCACAGAAAGCAGCAAAAAAAAACTTTTACTAGCACCAGAATCAAATAACACAGAAGCTAGAGTTTGGTTTACTAGAAACGTACCTGACACAACATCAGGGTCTGTCCTAGCCTCCTCCTGTGTCATCATGAACGCTCTAGCACTCGCCCTCTGCCCTTCTCCTCCAGCCTTCTTTGCTCCCGAACTTTCAGCCCTTGGCTTCTTACAAACTCAGATGGCCATTTTTCCCACAGTTATAACACCTTATAACCACATAATCTCTAGCAATATGACCAGACTTCCCATATTTGAAGCAGATGTTTGATCCCCATTTGCATTCTCCCGAATGCTCCTTTCCGCATTTACCACATCTCTTCGATCCTGCACCAAACGTAACCATACGCCGGTCTCCCATCTTCGACATCTTATTGTTTGGAGCGGCTCCGCCATGTCGAAACCGTTCCCATTCCCGTTCGGTCGCCACCAACCTTCTTGCTCACCTCAGCCACCACCACCTCTCGCTCGTCATACAGTCTTCCCGCCAGGTCAACCACCCACCTAAACGTACTCGGCCGAGCGGCGATCATATGTCTGCGAATATCCGCCGGCAAGCCCTGAATATACCTCTTGATCTTTCGTGACTGAGGTGTCACCTGATCTGGCACCAGTCGTGCCGTCTCATTAAACTTCGTGGTGTATTACTGATGGGTCATTGTTCCCGCCTCCAACTACAAGAACTCCATCTCAACATTTTCCATCTCTCGGTGAGGACAAAACTCCTCAATCACTAGCTTCTACAACTCTGGCCACCTCATTCTTCCTATCGCCCGACTACCCTCGGATTGGACAATATTGTCCCACCAATAAAGAGCCGAGTCCACAAACGAGTGGGTAGCAAACTTCACCTTCTGGTATTCAAAGGTAGGGGGATTGTATCTTTGAAATGCCCCGTAGTTATAGCCTCGTGCCGCCTCCTGCATAGGCTCTTCTTCCTCCTCCTCATCATCGGAGAGAACCGTCTCAACCTCCGGTCGCTCCTGTCCTCCAGAGGACCCGTTCCTCTCCCTTCTTTCTCCTTTTCGCACAGCCTTTATCACTTTTGTCACCACAGATGGTAGGATCGTCTACATGACCTGATGCCTACTCAACCATAACCTCCTTCACTGAGGCTCTTAAGTTAGCACTCTTATCACCAGCCTCTGGACGAGGGGTCTCGGGTTCTTCATGAACCACCTCTTCCACCCTAGGCCTTCCTCTCGTGACTCATGGTCCCGCACCACGTCCATCACAACCTCTATGATGTGAAGCCTTTGACGAGCTACCACCAGCCATCCTCTAACATGCTATAAGATTCATAACTAACATGGTCATTCAAGGGAATAGCTCAGTTTATGTTAAGTATAGTAAGTCCCTAATTACAGTGGCCAGTTGTGATTAGCCACTTACTTTACCCTTCATACCCCAAGTATTTCTTATCCTAACTACATTAGTATCTAAATCTACTAACAGCACACATATCAAATAACATGCGCACAAAATACCGGTTAATCATTAAGAAAATACCTGATGGCACACAACTACTTGGACTGGCATCCCTTCCCTTTCGTCCCATTTTCAGTTTAGGTTTCTTTTGAAAATTTACCCATTTCACTTAAAATTTGGCTTTGATACCAACTTGTAAGGCCCCATTCCTGGGACGCTCACAACTAGTCAATCATCGCACATAAAATATACAATTACGTTAACTTTAATAAAACATTGCAGCGGAAACATTATTCACTCTTTTCATTTCATTATAATTGCTTTTGCAAAATAATACATCGTTGACTGCTTACAAAATAACTTGTTGCATTGCATCACAAAAACATTATATGAAATGGATGCCATTCAAAACAAACCAAGTAGCCACCCCGTGCCATCCTTAACAACAATCACTTGCCAACTGGAAAATGCATAAAAGTCAGCGTTGCTGAGTGAGTTCTACTTTTACAAAAACATTATATTACCTTTCATTCATTAAAACATTTTCTTTACTATCGCACGTGATCACATATCATACGTACAATAAGGTAATAATTATTATCTTCATCTTCGTTCATTTCATACATTTTAACGTTTTGCATATTTCGTACATATTGCACTTTTCGTACATTTATTATATTTTCAGTTCTATCTAGGTCTTGTCATGTACTTAACCCCCTTGCTGAGCACAAAGCTATATCATCTAGGGTTAAGCGACAAGAACCCTATATCGCACATATCGCACGTATCGCATGTATCACACGTATGGAGTAGTCACATAGACTAACTCCCCCTGTGTGTGAACCTTTAAGGGTTAGCCAAGATCACACACTGTAAACACACAATTGAGCTAACAACCCTCAACGAGTTATGAAACTCCTTTCATTTGCTTGCAAGACTTTTCATTCGTTCTTTATGTTCCACTTTCATTATCTTAAATCTTTCACTTTGTTAAGATAATACTTTACATTCATTATCATAATCACACCATGTAAAGTCACGTCAATATACGTAATAAGGAACATATCATACATAACATACATAATCATCATACATCATCATCACCATCATCAATCACACATCATCATGCATACCACATCATACATCACCCGTCACATCATCTATGACTTCAAAAAGTCAACTTACTTCACCCC
>BJCM01168274.1:0-10960 GCA_018326385.1 Flaveria bidentis | reverse complement strand
GTCATCATCATCAGAGTCATCGGGTGGGAGCACAATCGGTTCAGAGTCAGAGTCCCTATCATCGTGACGCCACTTCCTCTTCGTTGGTGCCACGTAGTCCTCTCGGGCCAGATGCCCAAACAACCTCCTTACTAGGGGATTCACCTGCTTCCCCTGGTATACCGTCATCCTTCCTAGGGTGGTATCATCCATCACCTCTAGGATAACTATGTCCTCTCTCTCTTTAGGTAGTGAAGGAAGCTTTTGGTCTATGATCATTTGGATGAATCGGGGGTACATGCAGAAGCCATCCTTGCCTTTGGCCTCTATGTTCTCCACCAAGTAGGTGAATATCATCCTCGAAAAGCTGAAAGGATGATTCAGAATCAGAGCCACATAGGCATTCTGAATCTGATCAGAAAGCTCATCAAAACCTCCCTTCCTCGAGGCTATACATCTCAGCAGCACATGGGCTAAGTATTTGAACTGGGGGCACAGGTTGCTCTTGTTAAGCACACATGCGTTGATATCCCCCGAGTACTTAGCCCGAAGAAAGCATCCACGAACTGTCAGCGGATGTAGTCTGGTGGGGAAATCGCTATCGTCTCCCAACTCTAAGACTGTCCTTAGGTCCTCCTCACTGATGTCAATGGCCTGGCCAAAGATAGAACTCTGTAGGCTCTGAGGACCTATCTACAACAGCGCTTTCCCAGAAAGCCTGCTGTATCGACCTATATGGTGTGCACGGGGTAGAGATCGCTCTAAAGATCCTCGATCTCCTTAGAAATGAGATAATGCCCACGAACTTGGACGCGTTCCGGGATGTCAAGTCAAGATGAGCACATATGTTGTGCTATGTGCTCATCGTCCACCGACTCGCCATGTTGCTGTAACACAAGATAGATAAACATTAGAGTGTGTATTACGTAATGACAGATGAATTTGTTGGACTTGAATTTTTCTGTTCTGTTGTGCGAATGGACAATGTGACTGAGTCTGTGTTGTGCGATTGACCTCAATCGTGCGATTGAGCTAGCGACTGGGCTTAGTTGTATGCTTTCCTATGCGGTTCACATAGTTGTGCGACTGAACTCAATCGCATAGTATAGTCATGCGATTGTGCCAATCGCCCAGCTCAATCGTACGATTGAAGTTCATTAGTAAGCCCATTCGCATGACAGTCTGTGTTTCCATTCAAATTCGAATCTTGAGCAAAACTTTATTTTAGACGTTGTGGTTTGGCTCATTAGACTCGCATCGTTCCCATTAACCTCTAACACATTTTAAGTTTGCAATTTACTTAGTTTGAAGGGTTATTTAGTGAACTGAGTTTTGGTTCTTTTTACGGCTAAATTGTGTCGAATTAGGGCACGATTCGATGATTCTTTGAGTGGATGATGCCGCACATTACCTGTATAATCAAGCGAGATCGTTAGAACCAATGGTAATCAGTCTATAACAGTAAGTCAAGATTTTGGTAGTGTAACGATACAATCGTGCGATTTGGGGGCGATTTGGGGAGATTTGGGAGTGATGAGTGACTGTGACCGACTCCCCCTCTATTTATACTAGGGTTTCCTCCAGTCGTACGACTGAACCTAGTCGCACTCTTGATTCATGCGACTGAGGGTCAGTCATGCGACTGGCACAGTCGGTCACCTTCAGTCGTGCGACTAGGTGTCAATCGTGCGACTCTCTCATTCGGTCTCCTCCATTCATGCGATTGGTTCATTCTTGTGATCCAATCGTGTGGATTTACTCATGCTTATGGTCCAATCACACGTCTGGTCCATACGTGTGGGTTAATCGTGCGATTGGGCTCATACGTATAATCCAATCGTACAACTGGTCCATACTCCTGATCCAGCCGTGCAAATGGCTCATACTTATTGAGTTTGACCTTATGACCATTCATACACTTAACTCTTTTACTTATTGATAAGACATTTTGACCATTGATCATCTCAGACATCACCATATTAATTTAGAAAATTGTTGATCACCTAAGATGTGATCCGTTTAATAACAAAATAGTTTGTCACCTCAGACGACCCTTTTACATTTGAAAAACCCCATTGGTCACCTCAGACGTGACCTTTTTAGTGAGTGATTCCCAGATTGACTTTCGATGCGTAGTCCTACATTTACCTACTAACTTAACTGAAATTAACTAAATTAAACAACTAGAAATAAAACAAAACTAAAAACATATTTTTTTGTATTTTTGTGTAAGGTTGAAATCCTAAGATAAGTATCTACCAGATTTTTCTTCCTGGACAGTATAGCGTCTAATTACTTTCATCATAACTGGAACGATTCATTATGGAATCATACAGGTTTATCAAATCATTTGGAACATATTACCAAAACATTTTGATGCTAGATTCTTGTTTTCATCGAGAGTCATTAGCAAGTTTAGAAAATCATACTAGTGCTACAAGGTGCACACAATGGTTTTGACTTTCAAGAGTTGCAGCCACGATGATTGTCAGTATACTTGTCCTCTTAAATCCATACACAGATTTTTGACACACATTGGTGATGATTTAAGGTTTAATTATTTCAACAAGCATTTATGGATCCTATGCTTATATGGTAATCAACGTTCCTCAGGAGAGTTTTGAGCGGTCTACGGGTAGTATTCAAGAAGAAATTATTCTAGAGCTTTCAAAGAGATGCTAAGCCTCATGTTAGTGCCACCGCATAGCAGAGAGGCGCAAACAACAATGAATTCTAGAATATTTAGGTTATGCTTATCCTCAGGTAAGTGCCATCGCACAGCAGAGAGGCACACAACATATCTTCTTGTTTGAGCAATTATATTCTTTTTGCACAGATCACACCAACAACATAGGTTATTAGCTTGATTGCTTTTTGCAATTTTCATGTGCTTTGCTCATTTTTATGGTCATTCGCACACATTTTTAGCGTTTATTTTCCTCGTCACCCCTGATTGGAACTTCGTTGATTCTGTTAACCAAGGATAAGATGATAACCCACAGCTTGTCTTACAACTTAGTTTGAACTTGAAATCACCAATGAGGTCTACTAATCTATTGTGTTGAATCTACTGACACATCATCTAATGGTCTAGCAACCTCTAGGTCTACTTTCTTCGTGTTACCTTAGTAGCAGCAAGTTTACTATCATTTTTCCTTTTATGTTGCTTAGACTTCTCAGACTTATACTTAGAATTTTGCATCTTAAATAATTTTATTCTTTTAAAGTCCCAAACTCGTTGTTCCTGTGTACTATCATTTTCCATAGGCATTGAATCAATATCACAAATACGATCTCATTTCTATTAGCTAGACTGTCCTCCTCCCTCGTTTTTTTAGAGTACTGAAATTAAAGCAACTAATTTAATACTAATTTAACCTATTCTCCCCCTAAAATTCTAAAACCGAAAATGTTTTTGCGTTTAGTATTTTAATAGGCGAAGAAATAAAATAAAATTAAAAATTAAAAATAAAATTAAAAATGAAGTCTACTTGTCAGACTAAGTAATGTCGTCGTCTGAAATCACTTCACTTTTCTTTTTAACGCCGTTAACCTATAACAAATATAAAAAACGTGGTTTATCAAAATCTTTTGTGTAGAGGTCAGCGCGTTGAAAGTTCATATTAATTTTAACAACATCGATTAAATTCTTTTCAAAACAATCACGTATAAAGTGATATTTTATGCCGATGTGTTTGCTTTTAGGATGTTGGACCGGATTTTTAGTTACGGCTATAGCAGCAGAATTATCAACAAATATAGGAGTGTTAGAGAATTTCAAACTGTAGTCCCGCATTTGCTGTTGAATCCAGATGATTTGTGAACAGCAGCTTTCTGCAGCAACGTATTTAGCTTCATAAGTTGACAGAGCAACCGATGTCTGCTTCTTACACTGCCATGTGACTAATCATCACCTAAAGAATTGACATCCTGCTGAAGTTGATTTATAGTTCATTTTGCAGCCGCAGTAATCCGAGTCACTATATGCTGTAAGCTCAAAGTCATCGTCATGAGGATACCACAATCCAAGTGTTGGAGTACCCTTCAGATAACGAAATATCCTTTTGACGCCTATGAGATGGTTGACTTTTAGTTTTGCCTGATATTTGGAGCAGAGACACGTCGCGTACATGATATCAGGTCTTGAGGCAGTGAAGTACATGGGGGATCCGATCATTCCTCGGTACATCATGGCATCCACCAGATCACCATTTTCGTTGGGTGCTACATCATGGTTTGTAGCAAGTGGAGTCCTAGCTGCAGAAGAATTCTCCATATCAAACCAACTTAGAATATCACCTACATAATTGGTCTGATGTAGAAATATGCCCTTTGGTGTCTGATCCACCTGTAACCCAAGAAAGAACTTCATCTCTCCCATGACACTCATCTCAAACTCAGCTTTCATGACTACTTCAAATTCTTTACATAATGCTTCGTTTTTGGAACCGAAGATAATGTCATCAACATAAATTTGAACAAGCAGTAAGTCACCTTCTTTTTCTTTGATGAATAGTGTATAGTCAATCACTCCTCTGCAAAATCCGTGTTTCACAAGATGAGTCGAGAGCTTTTCATACCATGCTCTTGGGGCTTGATGGAGCCCGTAGAGAGCCTTGTCTAGTTTGTAAACTCTATCCCGATGATACGGATCCTCAAATCCTTCGGGTTGACTGACATACACTGTCTCCCTGATTTCACCATGAAGAAATGCACTCTTTACGTCCAGTTGATAGACTTTGATCTTCATGTAAGATGCATAGGCTAAGAAGATACAAATTACTTCTATTCTTGCCACTGGTGCAAAGCCTTCATTGTAATCAATACCCTCGACTTGTCGAAATCCTTGAACTACAAGTCGAGCCTTATTTCGTATAATGACTCATTGGTCATCTTTCTTGCATTTCAAGACCTATTTGGTTCTAATGACCTTAGCACCTTTAGTTCTATTCACCAGTGTCCATACACCTAACTTCTTGAACTGGAGAAGTTCTTTTTGCATGGCACTCACCCATGCCTCGTTGTTTAGGACTTCAGTGACATATTTTGGCTCAAACTAAGACACAAAACATTGATACACACCATTGTGAAGATACCCCTTTTCCATCACTGAGGCATAATCAGCTGAGAATAGCTGATTTCTTGTCTGAACTCCTGATCTTACATCTCTAATGACATTGTCCAGAGGATGATAAACATGTAAGCGTGATCCAGGAGTGGTAGGAACCACTACCTTATTATCCAGATTGTGAACAGCAGGTTCGGTATCTGAGGTAGTGGGGGTGTGAGGTTCCGAAGTGTCAGAGACATCAACATCATATGATTGTGTACTTGCAGTAGTAGGAACCTGTTCTACCTGATCCACCTGATCGTTCTCCACGTCTTCATCATCAGAGGAAGAGTCACTTACTTCCAGTGCTCCCCCTGAATGACTGGAAGACTCACCTTGTGAACCTAATGTTGTTGAGTCTTATGAAGGTGTGTTTAAGACATCATACATCATTTTGGTTGCTAACTCATCTTCAGGAGGGGAGAGAAGGATGTTGAAGGACTTAAAAATCCATCATAGTCAAAGAAGAGTGCGGGTCCTTTGCCAGCAAGGGGGTGGTGTATTTCTGAATGTCGACATTGCACCACACTTCAACTTGACCTGTTGAGTTGTTGTAAACTCTCTTATTTGGTATGTTGTATCCTAGAAAAATTCCTTCGTCAGCCTTCTCGCTGAACTTCCCCGACTGAGTTTTCTTCTGAAGAGTACATCGTACTCCAAACGGTTCGAGGTACTCTAGATTAGGTTTACATCGTTGCAGTAACTCGTAACACGTTTTACCATGATGCTTGATCAAGAGGACTCGATTTAGGGTGTAACATGCAATGGCCATTGCCTCATTCCAGAATTGAATGGGCAGTTTTGAGTCTGCTAGCATCGTCCTGGCTGTCTCTATCAACTGCGATTCTTTCTCTCAGCAACTCCGTTCATTTGAGGAGTGTAGGCAGATGTGAACTGGTGTACAATCCCTTTTTCTTTGCAGAATGCCTCCATCCATTTGTTCTTGAACTTGGTATGATTGTCTGAGCGAACTTGTCATACCTCCAGCTTGTAGAGTGACTCCAGTGTAGTTACCAGCTCTTTGAATGATTCAAATGTCTCTGATTTGGATTTCAGAAACATCACCCAAGAGAATCTTGAGTAATCATCTGTAACTACATAGTAGTACAAGTCGCCAGCAATGCTCCTCGTACTGACTGGACCAAACAGATCAATGTGAAGAAGCTCAAGGGGCAACTCAATGGAATTTACTTTCTTAGCCTTATGAGCCTTCTTGGTTTGTTTTCCTTTCTTACAAGCGACACAAAAATCTGGTAGTTGGAAGTTCTTAACATTTACTCCACAAACTAGATCATTCTGGATCAAGTGATTCATCTTCTGGGGATTTATCTGTCCCATTCTCCTATGCCAGGAGATGGAGTCTTTCTCTGTTGCCTTTGACAAGAAGTATTGTACTTGATGATCAGTTATGGAGGCCTTTGATAGATCAAAGACATATAAATCATTATATCTTGAAGCTGACATCAAGACTTGGTCCTCCGGGATTACATAATCCTTCTTTAACACATAGCACTTCTTGTTGTCAAAGACTACCTTAAAGCCTTTGTCACAGATTTGGGATACAAAAAGTAGGTTATTTTGAAGTTGTTGAACATAGTTTACCTTATCAAACTTCACTTTCTTGTTTCCCACTTCCCCTTGAGCTGTGATGTAGCCTCCTTTATTTCCAGCAAATGAAACGTGTCCTCCTTTAATTTATTTGATGTTTGAAAGGAGAGACAAGTTCCCAATCATGTGCCTTGATGCTTTTAACTCATTAGAGCTTTTAAATAAACAATGATAGCTTTGTTTTAAAATCCGGTTAGCCTCTGTGCACAGTTGCAAGTCATTTACTAAGCTATCATTGTGATCTAATAACCTAGCAAATTTTGAATCTATGTTGTCTCTAAATTTATTACATTCAGTACAAGCATGATTATCAAAAAGTTGGTCTATGATACTTACCTGAAAAGATTCGGTTGAATCAGCCATCATTGCAGAGTTTGACTGTTCGGGTGCTGGTGATTCTAAACATGTTGTTCTGGGACCTTCTTCATTCAGGTGAGTGACCACAGTAGCAGTATCTTCATGATCTGACATTACTAGTTCAACTGTTGTATCACCTTCGCTTGCAGTGTCATCATCCAAAACTTCAACATTTGCAATGTTGGACTCACCCGGGGATACAAAACGAAAGGTCCAATCGTGACCTTCATCATCTTGTGTAGTCATAGCCTTAGGATCTTTGCTTGATGATGCAGCTTCACTTGCGGGTTTGTCTTTATGGTTGAATGATGAGAAAGGATTATCGTTACCTGTCTTCTTGGGCTTCACACATTCACGTTTGAAGTGCCCCTTTTCTCCACAGTTGAAACATGTAACTTTGGTTTTGTCAAAACCAAAGGTTGTATCCTTTGTAGCTATCAAGTTCTGTCCAGTCTTCTTCACAAACTTCTTGGCTCTACGAACAGCACTTTCCAACGCCCACATAATGTCCATCCTTTCCAATTCATTCTCGTCCACCTGCTCATAATCCTCATCAGCCAGGTGGCAACTTCTGATCTTTCCAGCAATAAGACCATCAAAAGAATGAACAACCACAGCTAAGAGGTCCATATGCTCCTTTGCAACTTCCACAGTTATATTCCCGAGATTCTAGGTCTTCAACTTCGTAACATTTGATTCAGGTACTATATATTGGATGCTAGATGACCCTGACATTTCAGATCCTGAAGTAGAGGCTTGCGGGGGGGCTGCTGAACTTGACACAAATGTAGTTTGTAATGGTGCTCCTACGCTTTTTGAGGTGGAAGTTGAATTATACAGAGACGGGTTCCGATCGTAAGATCCTTTCTGAGACCTGTACTTCATCCTCAGTTCCTCCTCCCTCTGTTTTAGGATGAAGTTGTTTATGTCTAATTTAGCCAGTAAATTGTTCTATCTCAAATTAGACACAAACGAGTCCCACTTCTCTGGCAGACCATCAGCAAAGCTTGATACATTATCTTCCATTGACGTTGTAACCCCATAAGTGTGCAACTTACTCATTAAATAGTAGAATCAGTCTATGACATCATCCAAGCTCTCCTTACCCATCGATGAGAAGTTATCAAACTCCTTCTTCAAAGCCTTAGCCTTTAGAGCTTTTAATGATGCATTCCCGTCGTATCGTTTTTCCAGAGCCTCCCATAATTTTTTTGCATGTTTATTCTCAGAAAATTGGTGGAATATATCCTTAGGTATCGACTGAGTTAACAGGGCATGCACCTTCTTCTCAGCATTATACTTTACCTTCTGGCTATCAGTCATGCCGCCTAGAGTAAGTTTGACGCCATCTGCACCAACCGACATACTATAACCAATCTCAATTGATTCCCACAGATTGGGATCAACACCATTTAGATAAATTTCAAACCTTTGCTTCCATTGTGGGTAATCGTCTAACGTGACAAGCTTAGGCGGCTTATTGTGATTTCCAATCTCATTTTCCAGAAGTAACAAGTTCTGGATACGCGAGTCCCTACCTGCAGTAAATGCCGAGTACTGATCTTCCATTTCTTTATATTTAGAGAGTTTGAGCACAACTGTGTTCACTAGTACGAATGGAGAGATGCGATTGGTTCAATTGTGCGGATGGACTAATGCGGATGAGTCAATCGTGCGATTGAATCAATACGGATGAGTCAATCGTGCGATTGAGCAGATGCGGATGAACTATGAGAATGGGGTGTTCAGTCGTATGAATGGATGAGCGACTGAGTTCAATCGTGCGTATGGGAGGTGCGATTGAGTTTAGTCGTGTGATTGAGCCAATCATGCGACTGAGGCTGGTGGATTTGAAAATTCGAATATTTTTGGTACTTTGACACCAAAATACGATTTTTCATAAACCCTAGTCTGCCATAAGCCGAAAAACGTGAACTTTTTGATCTGGAGACACTGAAAACACTGTTTTACCAAAAATATGGTGTTTTTTAAATGAAAAAAGTGAGCTTTACACCGAGAACGATTGAATCACACGCAAAATCACGAGCCAAGGCTCTGATACCACTTGTTAGGACCGTTTAGGTACGGAGTACTAACTGATTCTGCGCGTATACCAACTCAAATAGTGCGGAATCCTATTTGATTGGCAATCCAATCAGGGAGAACATAGTTAAAATCAATCTAACAATTAATGAAATGTTATGAATGATTAGAATATGATCAAATGTGATCTATGAACTTGGAACAGGTGTTCTTGAGTCTCTGGATGGCTAGGGTACGATTATGTGCTTTGGTATGCGAATTGTTTCATTTTTCCACGAATTAAGTGGTATTTATAGGTTAGGGTTTTCCAATCGTATGACTGAACCATTAGCATGATTTAGTCGTGCGACTAAAGCATGCGATTGATCCATCCGCACAACTGAAGGTCCAGTCGTGTGACTGAGTCAATCTTATGTCTCTATCGTGCGATTGATCCAGTCTCCTGGTTCAGTCGTGCGACTGGTCCATTAGCATGTAGTATTCATGTGTATGGTCCATTAGCATGGTTCATTCGCATGAGAACTTCACACGATTAGTTTGAACATGTTTCTCAATCATTATTGACTAAGAATTATGTAAACAACCACAAACCTATATAGTTAGTTCAATATGCATTATCACACAATAAACAATAAAATATTAAACATTATATGCATCACCCACACATTGCATTTCATTCATACCCATTCAATTACATATACATAAGACATGAAAGACATTTTACATTAAGCTCCTAAACTAGGTACACATGTATCTACAATTAGCATGGTTCAGTCGTGCGACTGAATCATACGATTGGTCCATACGCACGACTAAGCCAATCTTATGTCTCAATCTTGCGACTAATCCAGTCTCTTGGTTCAATCATGTGACTGGTCCATTAGCATGAAGTGTTCATGTGTATGGTCCATTCGCATGAAGACTTCATACAATTAAGTTTAAACACATTTCTCAATCATTATTAACTAAGAACTATGTAAACAACCACAAACCTATATAGTTAGTTCAATATGCATTATTACACAATAAACAATAAAACATTTAAACATTAATAGCATCAATCACATATTGCATTTCATTCAACTCATTCATTTCACATATGTAAGACATGAAAGACATTTTACCTTAAGCTCCTAAACTAGGTACATATGTATCAACAAACTCCCCCTTGGACCTAGTTTACATTTGAGCGTGTTCTTGACCCATATCAAATGCGACTAGGTCCATTCGTACGATTGGGCCATGCGTATGGTTCAATCGTACAACTGGACCATACTTATGGTTCAGTCTTACGAATGGCCCAATCGCATCTTTTAGTCTCATGACTGGTCCATTAGCATGGCTCAGTCGTATGAGTGACCCAGTTTCATGTGTTTACAACATATTAGGTGTATTACATTAAGCCTAGACTATTCGACAAGCGACGAAAACACTATATATGACAATATATGCTCCAACAAATTCCCCCTTGGACGTTGCTTGCGAATAGTAGATAACACCTCTTACAATCTTCAGTCAATCTTTGCTCTGTTTTCCAATAGAATCAAACGAAAAACCATATTAGCCAACGTTGTTGATCCCTCAGGTTGCTACAGTATCCCTGAAAATGAATTTAGGCACAATAGCTTTCGTTTACTTTGCAGAACACCATCATAGCAACAAGATTCCCCATATGACTGATTTTTCCAGATAATGACATGAATAGTTTTCTATTGCTTCAATCTTCACACATGCTAACCTGATTAACATTAATACCTGCAGAAATTCCCCCTCAAATTCAGCATATCCCAATATATAAACGTTGTGCTCTCCTGGCATCTTCATACGGTGTATTGGGCAAAAAGTAGAAGGTTCCAATCCACA
>BJCM01168185.1:0-15947 GCA_018326385.1 Flaveria bidentis | reverse complement strand
TTTGTGGACTCGGCTCTGTGCTGGTGGGACAATATAGTCCAAGCCGAGGGTAGCAGAGCCATTGGGAGAATGAGATGGTCTGAACTAAAAAAGTTGGTGATTGAGGAGTTTTGTCCTCACTAGGAAATGGACAAGGTCGAAAGGGAGTTCTTGCAACTGGAGGCGGGAACCATGACACACCAATAGTACACCACAAAGTTCAATGAGACGGCACGTCTGGTGCTGGATCAGGTGACACCTCTGTCTCAAAAGATCAAGAGGTATATTCAATGCTTTCCGGCGGATATTCGCAAGCACATGATCGCTGCCCGACCGAGTACGTTTAGGTAGGGGAAGAGGTTTGGTCGGGATGATGCCTCGACGGTTAATAAGAAGGCACGGGTGGACGATCACCGTGTGGTCACGTCGGGTGCAGGTATGAAGAAGTGTGGTAGGTTTTGGAGAGAGCATAGTGGGGAGTGTAGGTTTGGGTTGAACTTGTGCTTTAAATGTGGGAAGGCAGGGCACGTGGCAAGGGACTGTCGTACGGTCCAGTGCTTTAACTGTGGTGAAGAGGGTCATATGAGTAGGGACTGTAAGAAGCCGAGGGCTGAGGGTTTCGGGGCGAAGAAGGCGGGAGGTGAAAGACCGAGGGCGAGCGCCAGGGCATTCACTATGACACAGGTGGAAGCTAGGACGGACCCTGATGTTGTGCCCGGTACGTTTCTAGTGAACCAAACTTTAGCTTTTGTGTTATTTAATTTGGGTGCCAGTAAATGTTTTATTTCTGTTGCTTTCTGTGCTAAGCTGCCCGTTAGTAGTAGACGTGTTGATGCGTCCTTTCATGTAAAAACTACCATAGGTAAGTCTACCCGGATTTCAGAGATGATAGAGAACTGTGATGTGGAACTAGAAGGTCATAAGTTTCCTATTAGACCATTTGTGATGACCTTAGGTGGTTTCGATTTGGTTTTTGGGATGGATTGGTTGGCGGACTCCGAGGCGAACATCGTGTGTTGCAAAAAGATGATTCGTTTGACAGCACCTGACGGGGGTTTGGTAACTGTTAATGGGGATCGAGTCACGATGATTCCTAAGGTGATCTCAATAGTGGTGGCGGGAAAGTGTATGAGGCACGGATGTAGCGCCAATTTGGCCTATGTAAAGGATGTGGATACGCCAACACCACAACTGCCTGATGTACAGGTTGTGTGTGACTTTCTAGACGTGTTCCCAGAAGACTTACCAGGAGTGCCACCTGACAGAGAGATTGAGTTTCAAATTGATTTGATACAGGGTGCCCAACCTGTTGCCAAGGCACCATATCGGTTGGCTCCGACAGAGATGAAAGAATTGATGGAGCAGTTGCAAGAGCTGCTTGATAAGGGGTTCATTAGACCGAGTATCTCTCCTTGGGGTGCTCTGGTCCTGTTTGTGAAGAAGAAATACGATACTATGAGGATGTGCATTGACTACCGCGAGTTGAACAAGTTGAAAGTGAAGAACCGATACCCCTTACCGAGAATAGATGATCTGTTTGATCAGCTCCAAGGTGCCAGTTGGTTCTCAAGAATAGATCTTCGATCGGGTTACCATCAATTAAAGGTGAAGGAGTGGGATATCCCTAAAACAGCTTTTCGCACGCGCTATGTTCACTACGAGTTTCTTGTCATGTCTTTTGGTTTGACCTATGCGCTAGCTGCTTTTATGGATTAGATGAATCGTGTGTGTCGGCCTATGTTGGATAAATCCATGATTGTGTTTATTGATGATATCCTAATTTATTCGAAAAGCAAGATTAAGCATGCCGGCCACATTAGGGAGGTTTTGGAGACCTTGAGAAAGGAGAAGTTGTATGCTAAATTCTCCAAGTGCGCATTCTTGTTACGCGAAGTTCTGTTCTTGGGTCATGTGGTAAATCCCGATGGGATTATGTTGGACCCGGCTAAGGTAGAGGAAATGATACAATGGAAGTCTCCAAAGACGCCATCCGAGATTCGTAGTTTCTTGGATTTGGCGGGCTACTATAGAAGATTTATCCAAGACTTATCCAAGATTGCTTCTCCAATGACTAAGTTGACCCGGAAAGATGTGAAGTTTGTATGGGGTCAAGCTCAAGAGAAGGCATTTGAAGAGTTGAAGACGAGATTGACTCAAGCTCTTGTTCTGTCATTACCCGATGGAAGTGAAGATCTGGTGGTTTATTCGGATGCTTCCTACTCGGGTTTGGGGTGTGTGTTAATAAAGAGAGGGAAGGTTATAACCTATCCATCCCCACAGTTGAAGGTTCATGAGGTCAATCATCCTACTCATGACTTGGAGCTAGGATTCGTGGTCTTTGCGTTAAAGATTTGGAGGCACTATCTCTACGGGACGAAGTGCACCATATTCACTGACCACAAAAGCTTAAAGTACTTCTTTGAGCAAAAAGATCTGAACATGAGACAGATACGATGGTTGGAGCTTATAAAGGACTATGATTGGGAGATCCATTACCATCCGGGCAAAGCCAACGTGGTGGCTGATGCCCTTAGTCGAAAGAGAGGCCCGAGCCGATTCGGGTGAAAGCGTATCAGCTAATCATGACCTCTATGTGATGAAACAAGTTAAAGAGTTTCAAGATGAGGCATTGAAGGAAGATCATCTTAACTTGGAATGAATGAGAGGTCTGATTGTGTAATTGGGTGAAAACACACTTGGTGTTAAAAGCTGATTTGGACGAGTGTGGATTCCTCGTTTTAGGGATCTACGCATGAGGATAATGGATGAAGCTCACAAGACTCGATACTCCATTCATCCAGGTGCCACAAAGATTCAAGACATGAAGAATGATTACTGGTTGCCGGGTATGAAGGGCGATATGGTGGAGTATGTGAGTAAGTGCCTTACTTGCTTACAGGTGAAGGTCAAGCATCAAAAGCCGTATGGGAAGATCCAACCTTTGGATATACCGGAATGGAAGTGGGAGCACCTCACCATGGATTTCATTACAAAGTTGCCGCGTACTCCGAAAGGGTATGATGCCATATGGGTGATTGTTGACCGTCTGACGAAGAGTCCTCACTTCCTACCGATCCGCGAGACCTATTCATCTGAGAGGTTGGCTGATTTGTTCATTACGGAAATTGTAACTCTTCATGGTGTGCCAGTGTCCATTGTCTCTGATCGTGACACCCGGTTTACCTCCAAATTCTGAATGAAATTCCACGACGCCATGGGGACGAGGTTACATATTAGCACGACTTATCATCCCCAAACTGATGGTCAGTCAGAAAGGACCATTCAGACATTAGAGGACACGCTTCGGGCATGTGTGATTTATTTTGAGGAAAGTTGGGATAGCCACCTACCATTAGCCGAATTCTCATACAACAACAACTATCATGCCAGCATTGGTATGCCACCATATGAGATGCTATACGATAGGAGATGCAGAACACTCGTCTGTTGGGGTGATATTGGTTAGAAAGAGTTAGGGAGCGTCGAGGTGATTGAGGCTACGACCGAGAAGCTTGAGAAGATCAAAGCCTTCATGAAGGCAGCCAAAGATAGATAGAAGTCATATGCCGATAAATGATGCAGACCGATTGAGTTCCAGGTGGGTGACCGGGTTATGTTGAAGGTATCACCTTGGAAGGGTATCATTCGTTTCCGAAAGCAGGGCAAGTTGAGCCTGAGATACATAGGCCCTTTCCGAATCATTGCTCGAGTATGAGAGGTGGCCTATAGACTGGAGTTACCAAGGCAGTTAAGTGGAATTCACTTGACATTCCATGTATCTCATTTGAGAAAGTTCTTGGCAGATGAAGACATGATTGTTCCACTGTAGGATATCAAAGTAGACGAACGACTCAATTATGTGGAGCAACCAGTGGCAATCATCGGTCGAAAAGAGAAAAGGCTATGAAATATAGTAGTTCTTCTTGTGCGTGTACAGTGGATGCATAGAAAGGGATCCGAGTCAATGTGGGAAACTGAGGAAGAAATGAGGCAGCATTACCCACGTTTGTTCGAGGAATAACAAGTTTTGAGGAAGAAACCTATTTAATGGGGGTGGACTTGTAACACCCGGATATTTATTTTGAAGCCGGGGGAAAGAAGAAAAGAAATAAAGTCCAAAGTCGAGGGACCAAACTCGCCAACAAGGGGAAATTTGGGTATGTGATGATATATGTAGGGAGAGGGCAGCCATTACACTCTCCCCACACTCACATTTCAGCCAAAAGAAAGAAGAGAAAAGAGAAAGGGAGAAAAAAGGAAGAAAAGTTGGTTCGGGTTGGTTCGAGTGAGCAAAATCGTCGTGTAGCCAGTCAAATCGAAGCCCTTCTCGTTATGGTCATTTGTGTGAGTTCTAGGACCCTTCCATAAACGTTTTTGAATGATTTGGGGCTGGAACACATCTGAAAATCGAGTTTTTGAGTGTGTGTGTATGTGACCCGTATGTGTATGTGTATGTGCATATGCGATGATTCATTTAAGCCTCGTGTTTGAGCTTGTGTGTGCTTGAATGGTGTTGTGGTATGCATTCCTAAGGTTTAGGATGGTTGATTTGGGCTTAGAATGAGTTTGGATAAGCTTGGAGGTCGAAAATGACAGATTAGGTTCGGGATAAACTGCATTCTGCACCAGCAAGGGCTATGCGACCGAATGGAGGCCATACGGCCGAATGAGGTGCGATTGAAGTTCATTCACACGATTGGTGTTCATTCGCACGAATGAGGGTTCATTCGTGCGACTGAGAGCTAGTCACATGGGGAGTCATGCAACTGAGGGTCCATTCGCATATCATCCGCATTAGTTTCATTCGCATGAGTTCATTCGCATGGGTGTTCATCCACATTGGTGTTCTTCCGCATGAGGTCCATTCACACGATTGGATGTTCATTCGCATAGGTGTTCATCCACATTGGTCCTTTCGCATGATGCTCAGTTGCATGGAGGCCATGCGGCTGAAGGGTGTCCATACGCCCTAATAAGGCTGTTGCACCGGAGGAAAAGTGTAGTTTAACTTCTAACTTTCGAGGGAAAGTGCAAATGTAAGCTTTGACGTAAAGGTTCTCGTAAGTTCATGTAAGATAACTTTTGAGGCCTTAGAGAGCATGTTGGGCATGATGATGATGATGTTGCATGTTTGTGCATGATGTATGTTATGTATGTATGATGTTGCCATGTATGATGTTGATGACTGTGTATGATATGTTCCTTATTATGATGTATGTTTATCTATCCTGTGGCTTTACGATAAATGTTAATGAATGAATGAAAGTAGTATGGAACGTAAAGCGAAAGATAATGAAAGAGGAACATGAAGTAAGAATGCATGCATTAATGAATGATGAAAGTAATGAAAGTCTTGCAAGCACTATATGTCGGGACATGCCATTAAAAGGTGTTAGCCCAACAGTGTGCGGGTTCACTACCCCGGGAGGATGCACATCAGGGTCTTTCTTTGTGATTGACCATTTGTATGGAACCATTGTTGCTTGCCTTAGGTACTGTGACCACAGGTGCTGGAAACCATGAATGAAGGTCTATTATAGGCTTAGGTCCAGTAGCATTAGCATGAAGGGCATAGAACGTGAAAATGGTATACCTGAACTTTACCTTAGGTACTGTGGCCAGAGGTGCTGTGCACCGTGAATGAAGGTCTATCATAGGCTTGGGCCCAGTATCATAAGCATGAAGGATAAAGTTCATGGTGATGACGCAAGGAAAATATGTAATGATGAACGAACGAATGAAAGTAAGAATGAAAGAATGAACGGGAGTTAATGAACGATGAAGATAATAATAACTATTCGTATGATGTATGATCGCATGAAAGAAAAGAGCGGTTTTAACGAAAGAAAAGTATGTTTTATTTTATAAAACTAGAACTCGCTCTGCAAAGCTGATTTTGATGTGTTTCCAGTTGGCAGGTAATGATTGCTGAGGATGGCATGAGGTGGCTACTCAGCTCTTTTGGGATAGCATCCATTTATTTAATGCTTTTGTGATTTAATGCAATAATGTATTTTGTAACTAATTGATGATGTATTACTTGGGAAAAGTTTTTATAATGAAATGAGATGCCATTTTTGAAGTTTTCCGCTGTGATATTTGCATAAACGAAATGAAAATGTATGTTTTATGTGCAATGATTTATTAGCTGTAAGCATCCCGAGAACGGGGCCTTACAATCTATGAACGTGGAATAGGTTGTTAGAAGTATCTTGACAGCTAGGGTACGATTTAGTACGTATGTATTCGAAGTGTTCTGTTTTTCCACGAATTAAGTGGTATTTATAGGTTTCGGGTTTCTCATTCGTGCGACTGAACCATTAGAATGGTTCAGTCGTGCGATTGAGTCATGCGGTTGATCCATTTGCACGATTGAGTGTTCAGTCGTGCGATTGAGTCAATCTCATTTCACAATCATGCGAATGATCCAATCTCCTGGTTCAGTCGTGCGACTGGTTCATTAGCATTAAGTTGTTCATGCATATGGTCTATTAGCATGGGCCATTCGCATGAGAACTTCAGACAACTAAGTTTGAATATGTTTCTCAATCATTACTTTACTAAGATTTATTCAAACAACCACAAACCTATATAATTAGTTCAATATGCGTTAATGAACAATAAACATTCAAACATACACTGAAATATTCAACATTAAGATCACCAATCACATAATCTGTTTCATTCAACTTGTATATTTCATTTACATTAAAGACATGACAGACATATTACATTAAGATAGTAAAATAGGTACATATGTATCTACAAACTCCCCCTTGGACCAAGTTTCTATCATTGTCTGGCATCCTTCATTAGCTCGTCAAACTTCTTATGCCTCTCCTCGACTGTGACTCCAGCGTATATCTCAAAAGCAAAGCAGAGTCTTATCACATTCTGAAATTGGAGGGCCTGTACGATATCCTGCGGATCATAGAATAATGGCCACATGCATAAAGTATAAACATCATTAGTTGACATGTTGGTTAGCCACATTGGGTGAAATACCCTGATGGTCTCCACTTGGCGCTCTTTCTATAACACTATGACCGCTTCTCCTGTTCGCTAGTCATGATACCACCACTTGAAGTAGGGAGTGAAGTTTGAAGTGGGGAGTGAAGTCCTATGGCATTTCCGTCATGGGGATCTTTGACATAGTACGAGGAGGACTCCACTTCAACACCACTTTGGGTTTCCCAGTCCTTGGGTCCTCCTTCGACCTCCTAATGTACCTCGTAGGTTGTTGTGGCTTGAAGTTAACCCATCGTGTGTGGTATTCTCTCTTCAACGCAGCTTCAAACCAGTCGGACATCTTCCTGGGATCAGCATATAGCAGGTTCATGCGTGCCAACTGGTTGAGCTCAAAACTAGGGAGAGTCTTCAGATCATGTGGAAATCTAAAGGACTTGATTCCCTTCCAAGTAAGCCCACACTATAATCTTGCCAGACACCTTTAGATGCTTCTTTCCTCTGTAGAGCTTGGCGTAGGCACTCGGCTTTGGCGCTGTGCGTTGGGCATGTATCTCTGCAAAACAAGCCTCCCATTCAGCCTTTTTGGTCTCAACATCGGCGTCCGAGGCTTGGGCTTGGCACTATGATTTCTCGGTATCCCTCTCCATCGTATCCAATTTACCATACAAACCACTATCGAGTGTATCACCAAAATCAGGAACCACATTTCCCTCTCGATTAGTATATTCAGGATAGTGCTGTGTTGTGACGTCTTCAATCTCTATCTTATTAAAATCATGGAGCTCGTCATCACTAGCAACATCGACGATAGGGGCATCTTTGAACAGTTCATCCGGATATAACCGGAACATCTCTACCAGTTGCTCATCAGTGAGGTCATGAATGATTTCTCCTTCTTCGGGAGCATAGCTCACTAACCTCCTGACAATCCCTTGCAGATCAAGAATCATAATAAACCGAGTCTTGATCTTTTGAAGGAGAGCAACGTCGTATTCATCACATTGAAAGTTTGGATCTGCTTGATTTAAAACATATAAGACATCATTCATCAATAAATAATCAAGATAGTAAACATTAAATATATACATAACCATTCATGTATATAAGTTTAATAAAATATTCAAGTACACATGATTTAAATTACATAAACATCTATGTATTACATTTGTCCTGAATCATGTGGTCCTCTGCTGTCGGGGCTGATATTGAGGCACCCTGATCTTGATTCTTCTTGGTCTGCCTCTTGTTAGCTTCTTGGGCACCCGAATCAGATGGATCTCCTTCTCTGTCATCGTCTCCTCCATCCACATCATCACTCCCTCTGTATCATCACCTTCATCATCACTATCATCATCATCATTATCACTATCATCATCATCACCGTCATCACCATCTCCATCTCGGATCTTCAGAGGCTCATCCTTTGTGCCCTTAAGTTTGAGCAGGATGGTCCTCTTGGCATCCTCCAACTCCTCAATCTTCTTAGTAGATAACACGTTCTGCTCCTTGAGTTGGGTAATCTCTTGACTCTGAGCAGCCATTTGTTAAGCATGCTCCTCAATCTGATGTGCCTGCTGAGAGATCTGAAGTGATTGTGCAGTAGTAAGCTCCACTAACTATCGGAGCTGTGCAGTCTTCTCGTCATCGGCGACTAACAACTTCAGCACCATACGGTTTAGTGCTGAAAGTTGTTCCTCTACCCAACTGGGAGGTAGAGATGATCCGGAAGGGAAAGATGGGTGAGATGATGGTCCAGCCTGGTGACTAGTGCTGGTGGTCATGACAGTGGTGAATATGGGAGGTGGTATATGTGTGGGTGGTGATGGGTGAGCTATAGTGGTGGGGGATGGGATGTCGGTAACTGGTGGAGTGGCTGAGGTAGTGGTGTGTGAGGTGGTAGTAGTGGTGGAAGGTGGAATGGTAGCAATGGTGGTGGTAGTGGCTGAGGTATTGGTTGTGGCTATAGAGGAGGTCAGTGTGAACTTCTGTCTCTTCCCCTTCTTGCCATAAGGGAGAGCCATTCTCTTCTTCCTTGTGCCTTTTGGCACTGTGGCTCCCCTTTGGCTGCAGGGCGGCACGGGGAATATGAGGGATCTGAATCAGCAGTAGCAACATCCCAGGACTCCCCATTGCATCCACCAACCGCCCTTATACCTCTCTCTGTGGCAACCACCCTACTGCCTATAGTCCTAATCAGTGGCTCCTTAACACTCTCATCCTCCTCATCGGGAGGACAAAAATCCTGATGAAAACTAGCGGTGGTGGCTTCTCCATGAGTGGGTGGTGGAGGTGTAACATGTGCAGTGCTGGCCCTAGAAGCAGCGGGGCCAGAATCTCCACCAGCGTCACCGTCATCGTCATCGGAGTCATTAGATGGGAGAGCAATCTGCTCTACATTTGAGTCACTCTCCTCATGGAGCCATTTAGGCCTTGCCGGCGCCACGTAATCCGCCCGGGCCAGGTGCCCGAACAGTCTCCTCACAGGGGTTTGACTTGCTTTCCCTATAGACCATCATGCGGCCCAAAGTCGTGTCATCCATCACCTCAAGTGAGAGCACATCATGGCTCTCCTTAGGCAAGGCAGGTAGCTTCTCATCGATAATCATCTATAAGAATCTTGGGTACATACAGAAGCCCTCCTTGCCTTTCGCCTCAAGATTCTCTATTAGGTAGGCAAATATCATGGTAGAGAAGCTAAAAGGGTGGTTAAGCACCAGTGCCACGTAGGCATTCTGGATTTGGTCTGATAGGTCATCAAATCCACCCCTCCTCGAAGCTATGCACTTCAGTATCATGTGTGCCAAGTACTTGAACTGGGGACACAGGTTTCTTTTGTTAAGCACACCTGCATTGATGTCCCAAGAGTACTTCATCCTGAGGAAGCACCCCCTCACAGTCAGAGGGTGTAGCCTTTTTGGTTGATCAACATCGTCACCCAGATCCAGTACTCGTCTGAGATCTTCAGCAGTCACCTCTATATCTTGCCCAAAAATAGTACTCCTGATACAATAGGGCTCACGAGATCGATCAACTGAAGCACCCTCCCAGAAGGCCTGCTGTATAGATCTATAGAGAGTGCATGGTGTAGATATGGCTCTGTGGATCCATGATCTCTTCAGGAAAGCTATGATGTCAGCAAACTCGGCAGTGTTCCGAGTGGTGGCTTCCAGATGAGCACAAATATTGTGCTTGGTGTTGATGGTCCACCTATCAACCATCAATCTGTAACACAAGAAGCATACAAGTTAGATCATCACATAACAAAAACCCATGATAAATAACCTGTTTGAGATCAGTCTGGTTCAATCGTGCGATTGAACCATACGACTGGGTTCAAACATTTGACCTAACATGCGACTGAATACAGTAGGGTGACTAATCATGTGACTGAGTTCAATCAGGTGACTGAGCCTACGATTTGTTCAGTTGGCCGACTGAGCTCATTCGGATTATTCATTCGGCTGACTGAGTCCAGCTCAGTCGTGCGATTATGGTTCATCCGGGTGTCCAGTCACATGACCTACTGTTTGTTCGATTGAGATTCGATTTTTTACTAAATCTTAACATTAGACATCGTGGTTTGGCTCATTAGACTCGCAATAACACTTCTTAGCATCTTATAACCTTGATTTCAACATTTTACTTAGTTTTATTAGGTTATTGGTCCAACTTAAGTCTCGGTTCTTGTTAGGGCCGAATTTCGTAATTTAGGGGTCAAATCGACTGAAATTTGGTTAGATAGCACCACATTGTACATGTGTAAACACCAGAAATCATCAGAATATCGAAATATGAATTCAAACTAGGTCAAAGGAAAATTTGGCAGAGTAATGGTATGTTGTGCGATTTTAGGGCGAATGAGGGGTGATGAGTTTATGCGATCGACTATAGCCCTATTTATACTAAATCTGGTTTCAATCGGACGACTGGACCCATTCACTCTTTTCATTCGGGCGATTGGATCTCATCGTGCGATTGGTTCAGTCAATCATATTCAGTCAGCCGACTAGGGTTTCAGTCGGACGACTGACTCATTCGGATAACTCTATTTGGGCGACTGGCTCATTCTTATAATCCATTCGTGTGAATGGTTCGTACTCATGCTCCACTCGGTTGTCTAGTGCATAAGTATGGTCTAATCGTATGACTGGTCCATACTCATGGTCCAGTCGTGCGAATGGATCATACTCATGATTTTGACTTTATGACCATTTGACATTTAACCCCATTTAACTTTTGATTAAACATTTTGAGCATGTGATCATCTCAGACATGATCCTTTTAACTTTGAAAACTTTTGATCACCTCAGTTGTGATCCTTTCAAACAAGACACATTTTGTCATCTCAGACGTGACCCATTTACAATTTGAACACATGTTTGGTCACCTTAAACGTCACCCTTTTAGGTGATTAAATCCCAGATTGAATTCCACATCATAGTCCGACAGATAAATCTAAACTGACTAAAAAATTTAAACAAGCAAAATTAACCAACAAAACTAAAATGTTTTTGTGATTTTGTGTGGGGTGAAAATCCTAAGATAGAAATCTACCAGATTTATTTCTTAAATAGGCAGCTTCAAGTTATTTTGACCATAAGTGAAACGATTCATTATAGAATCATACAGGTAATCAAATCATCTAGGATGTGTTTCCAAAATCATTTGATGCTAGATTCTTGTTTTCGTCTAGAGTCATTAGCAAGTTTAGGAATTCATACTAGTACTAAAAGACGCACACATGGATTTGGACTTTCAAGAATTGCAGCCACGATGATTTTCAGTATATTTGTCCACTTAAATCCATACACAGACTTTTGACACAGATTGGTGATACATTAGGATAAATTATTTCAACAAGCATTTGTGGATCCCACGTTTATATGGTAATCAACATTCCTTAGGAGATTTTTTAGCGGTCTACGGGTATTTTGTCAAGAAGACACTGTTCTTAGAGCTTTCAAAGAGAAGACAAGCCTCAGGTTAGTGCCACCACACAACAAAGAGGTGGCAAACAACAAATATATAGGTTATGCTTATCCTCAGGTCAGTGCCATCGCATAGCAGAGAGGCACATAACCTATCTTCTTGTTTGAGCAATTTTATTCTTTTTGCACAGATCGCACCAACAACATAGGTTATTAGTTTGATTGCTTTTTTCATTTTTCATCATATGCTTTGCTCATATTATGGTCATCCGCACACATTTGTGGCATTTATTTTGCTTGTCACCCCTTATTGGAACTCTGTTGATTATGTTAACAAGGGATAAGATGATAAGCCACAACTTGTTGAACAACTTAGTTTGATCTTGAGATCACCAACGAGGTCTACTTATCTATTGTGTTGAATCTACCAACACATCATCTAATGGTCTAGAAACCTCTAGGTTTACTTTCTCCGTGTTACCTTAATAGCAGCTAGTTTTACTATCATTTTTCCTTTTATATTGCCCAGACTTCTCAGACTTATACTTTGAATTTCGCATCTAATTTAATTAAATCTTTTAAAGTCCCAAATGCTTTGTTCCTATGTACTATCATTTTCATAGTCATTGAATCGGTTTCACAGATCCGATTTCATTTCTATCAGCTAGCCTGTTCTCCTCCCTCGTTTTTTTTAAATACTAACTTAACCTATTCTCCCCCTAAAATTCTAAAACCATAAACGATTTTGCGTTTTTAGGACTTTAATAGGCGAAGAAATAACATGAATAAAATTTATCAAATAAAAGAAAATAAAAGAAAAATGGACTTTATGCATCGGACTAAACATGTTCATCTTCTGGAATTACATCACTTTTCTTTTTAACGCCGTTGACCTCTAATAAATATAGAAAACATGGTTTATCAAAAGCTTTTGTATAGAGGTCAGCGCGTTGAAAATCCGTATTTATTTTAACAACACCGTTTCAAAACAATCACGTATAAAGTGATATTTTATGCCGATGTGTTTGGTCTTAGGATGTTGGACATGATTTTTAGTAACGGCTATTGCAGAAGAATTATCAACAAATATGGGGGTGTTAGAAAATTTCAAACCGTAGTCCCGCATTTGTTGTTGAATCCAGATGATTTGAGAACAGCCGCTTGTTGTAGCAACATATTCAACTTTACAAGTTGATAACGCAACTGATTTCTGCTTCTTACACTACGACGTGACTAATCTTCTCCCAAAGAATTGACAACCTACTGATGTAGATTTGTAGTTCATCTTGCAGCCGCCATAATCCGAATCACTGTACGCGGTAAGCTCAAAGTCATCGTCATGTGGATACCACAACCCAAGTGTTGGTGTACCCTTCAGATAAGGAAATATCATCTTGACCCTATAAGATGGTTTAATTTTGGTTTTGCCTAATATTTTGAACAAAGACACGTTGCGTACATGATATCAGGTCTCGAGGCAGTGAGGTACACGAGGGATACAATCATTCCTTTGTACATGGTGGCATACCAGATCACCATTCTCGTCGGGTGCTACATCATGGTTTGTAGCAAGTGGAGTCCCAGCTGCGAAAGCATTCTCCATATCAAACAGACTGAGAATATCCCCTACATACTTAGTCTGATGTAGAAATATCCCCTTTGGTGTTTGATCCACCTGTAACCCGAGGAAGAACTTCATCTATCCCATGGCACTCATCTCAAATTTTACCTTCCTTACTGCTTCAAATTCTTTACATAATTCGTTGTTCTTGGACCCGAAGAGAGCCTTATCCAGTTTGTAAACTCTGTCCCGATGATATGGTTCCTTAAATCCTTCGGGTTGACTGACATACACTGTTTCCCGGATTTCACCATGAAGAAATGCACTCTTTACATCCAGTTAATAGACTTTAGTCTTCATGTAAGAGGCATAGGCTAGGAAGATACAGATGGCTTCCATTCTCGCCACAGGTGCAAACACATCATTGTAATCAATTCCCTTGACTTGTCTAAATCATTGAACTACAATTCGAGCCTTGTTCCTGATGATGACACCTTGGTTATCTTTCTTACACTTCAAGACCCATTTGGTGCCAATGACTTTAGCACCTTTAGGTCTATCCACTTCCATACTCCTAACTTCTTGATCTGGAGAAGTTCTTTTTGCATTGCACTCACCCATGCCTCATCAATTAAGGCTTCACTGATGTATTTTGGCTCAAACTGAGACACAAAACAATGATATGCACCATCGTGAAGGTATCCTTTTTCGATTACCGAGGCATAATCAGTTGAATATAGCTGATTTCTTGTCTGCACTCATGATCTGACATCCCCAGTGACATTGTCTAGAGGATGATAGACATTTATGCGTGATCCAGGAGTGGTGGGAACAACTACCTCGGAATCAAGATTATGAACGTTTGGTTCTGTATCCGAGGCAGTATGAGTGTGAGGTTCCGAAGATGCAGATCATCAATGTTAGATGCTTGTGGAGTTGAAGGAATAGGAACATGTTCCTCCTGATTGTTCTGGTCATTCTCCACAACTTCATCGTTAGAGGAGGATTCATAATCGAAAAAGAAAGCGGGTCCTTTTCCAGCAGGAGGGGTGGTGTATCTCTGAACGTCAATATTACACCACACTTCTACTTGACCCGTTGAGTTGTTGTAGACTCTCTTATTCGGTATGTTGTATCCAAGAAAGATTCCTTCTTCAGCTTTCTCGCTGAACTTTCCCTCCTGAGTTTTCTTCAGTAGGGTTCACGGTGCGCCAAACGGTTCGAGATACTCTAGATTTGGTTTACGTCATCGAAGTAACTCATAACACGTCTTACCATGGCGTTTGACTACCAAACTCGATTTAACGTGTAACACGCATTGGAAACTACCTCATTCCAAAAATGGATAGACAGTTTCGAGTCTACCAGCATTATCCGTGTTGTCTCTATTAAGCTTCAATTCTTTCTCTCAGCAATACCGTTCATCTAGGGTGTGTAGGCGGAAGTGAACTAGTGCACACTTCCCTTTTATTTGTAGAAAGCCTCCATCCATTGGTTCTTGAACTCGGTTCCGTTGTCTGACCATACTTGTCTTACCTTCAGCTTGTAGAGTGACTCTAGTGTAGTTACTAACTCTTTAAATGACTTAAATGTTTTTGATTTTGATTTCAGAAACATCACCCAAGAGAATCTTGAGTAGTCATCTGTAACTACATAGTAGTACAAGTCGCCTACGATGCTTCTTGTACTGACTGGACCAAACAAATCCATGTGAAGAAGCTCGAGAGGCAGTTCAATGGAATAAACCTTCTTTTCCTTATGAGACTTCTTCGTCTGTTTGCTTTTCTTGCAGGCGACACAAAAATCTGGGAGTTGGAAGTTTTTGACTTTTACTCCCCGCACTAGATCATTCTGGATCAAGTGATTCATCTTTAGTGGATTGATGTGTCCCATTCTCCTATGCCAGGAGATTGAATCCTTCTCGGTAGCTTTTGACAAGAAACATTGTACTTGATGATCCGTTGTGGAGGCCTTTGATTGATCCAAGACATAAAGGTCATTATATCTTGAGGCAGACATTAAGACTTGGTCCTCGGGGATCACATAGTCCTTTTTCAGGACATAGCACTTTTTGTTATCAAACACTATCTTAAATCCTTTGTCACATATTTGGGATACAGAAAGTAAGTTGTTTTGAAGTTGTTGAACATAGTTTACCTTATCAAACTTTACTTTCTGGTTCCCTACCTCTCCTTGAGTTATGATGTAACCTCCTTTATTTCTCGCAAAAGAAACATGACATCCTTTAATTTGTTTGACGTTTGACAAGTGCCCAGTTTCCAATCATGTGCCTTGATGCTCCGCTATCTACGATCCAAGTGTTAGTATCAGCACTATAGAGAACACCCTGCACATTCAATGGAAATCATTAGTTGAGGTTAGGGACCCAAGCCTTAACTGGCTTGGGTGACCCAGAAGCATCACACATCATAAATTCCACCCATTGACCTTTTGAGGGTGAGGGAAGATCTGTTGTCTTCTTGTTCTCATTATCATATTCAAGGATAGAT